>JAUJPO010068433.1:0-12070 GCA_032270745.1 Tiaropsis multicirrata
CTAGAAAAATGGATCTGTTGGCCATTTTTAGAAAAAAACTTGCTCCTAGAAAATACCAACAGACATTTCGTAAAAATAGCTCGCCGGCTGCTTCTGAGATTAGTTAATGAGAGCTTTTGTTCAACTTTCGTGAGAATCATGGGAAAACTTTGTTGTGGTGGAATGATAACACGATTGTAATCTTAAAAGTGATTAAGAAATAATGTTTATCAGTCAAGCATATTACAGATATTTTTTCATCCACTGACTGAGCATTTTTAAAAGTAAGAATCCATTCCATTCACACACACTGTATTAAAAACTCTATGTTTTTTTAAAGCATTTAGAGGTATAGATCTGAAACCTGCTTAAAGACTATAATATGATATATGATACGCTCTACCCAATGTATTGAGCACCGTCTCAGTATAGTTATATTTTGATGTATATAGCTTCTTTTTCTTATAAGAAAAACAAAACGTCTTACGTAAAACAAAAAGCCACTAAATTTATTACTTATAGGGAATAAAGAGTTCAAATGTTTTTGTATAATTTGGTCAACCCTACGAAATGTTCGCTCCCTTTAATAAGCTTTTGTCCTTTTTTATGGTATGGCAGAGAGAGAGAGAGAGAGAGAGAGAGAGAGGGAGAGAGGGTTTAGACGTCATTGATTGATGTGCTTATTAAAAGGTGTTGTTACAATTTCCTTGTCACTTAACTTGAGGAGATTACACCATAACCTTGAAATTCAACTTTTCACAGTGTTCTGTTGGAGACTTTAAATTTTCGACTTAAATTATTGATAATGCGAAGACTTATACTCATCTCGTCCAATCAAAAGCGCAGAAATGAGGCGGCTAATAAACAACAAGGTATTTTCTGCTTATTGTTTTATCGATTTTTAAGTTCATTATTGATGAATGTCTACTTTTCCTTTAAAGATTTAACAACGATCTGGATTCGACTCGTAGCTTTTAGAAATATCGCCAATTCTTTTTTGCTTAAAAGTCGCATTTCGAAACATATGGTTTTAATCTTAGTTTAAAATTTAGTCTGGGTCATATGTCAGTCTTCAAGCCTTCTAATAGTTTCGGTCCTTACAAAGAACTCTCCAGCGTTTTCTCAGTTCGAAAAAAGTAACGGTCACCACGTAAGTCATTCAAAAAGACCTTCTGGTGTATGTACACTTAGGGGAAGGGGTATAAAATGTATGATCTTAGAACAGACCATCTGGTTTACTAGGAACTTGAAAGATTTCTTCCTATAATCCTTTTTGATTTTCTTTTTGCAATCGATTCCTATTCAGTAAAAGTAAGTAATAACTTTACATCTTTAGTATATATACCTTTTTTGTGTATAATACGAAGAGGCACGAAAGAGACTAATGAGGAAAAAACTTGGATCCTCTATTGTGCTTTTCCAGAAAAATTCCGTACCGAGGATATAGGATAATTCAGGGGGGTCTGATCCTAGGATATTCAGGGGGCAAGAATCTAAAGACCAAGGATATCCAGGGGGTGGGGCCCATTGGAGACAAGAGGCCGTAGAGCTGCTAATTTGAGCCCACTTTAGCTTTAAACGAGTTTGGAGATCAAATTAATCAAGACAGTTTGTCTCTTTTATTCAAGCGATTTAGATTTATATTCTTCTTTTTCTTCAAAGTTCATGAATCATTTTCCGCCACAATTTTCAGTGTAGAATATTATGATAATAATGTCAGAGGGAAATCAATAATATGAAACAGGCGAAACAAAAGAATAGCAATTAATTTGTTTGCTAAATTGTCTACTGTTTTTTCTGAATTAATATGTAATTATTGTACAAAAACGACATGCTTTTGCTGTTTTTCTATGGAAGACCTGCAAAGATGGAGCTGGTTTCTGGGTGCCTGGATGACCTTTTTATTTTACAGTTTCTTTCTCGTTTTTGTTGCCCGGAATTTGACCTTATCTGCCTTGAAGAATTGAGTGGTCTACAATCCCGGACTTTTAAATCGCAGAAAATCAACAAAAGGATACTAGTAGTACAACTCCTTCTTATTAGGAACTCCACTAAATGCTTTTGAATTTGGTCTGTTGGCATATGGTAGCAATTCTACAGACCTTTTGGCCGTATTTGTATAATGCTTTCAGATTTCAAGAAACGTCATTTTTTTGGATACTCTCCGGACAGATACGTCTGATCAACTTAAGCTTAACAAAATCACGATCAAGAAAACTAGTCTAACATAACATGCTTTTAAAAATTTCAAAAATGTTCGAAGCAGGAGTGTTATTCTTCTCAACTATATCATGTTGCTTAGAGAATAATAAAGCGCTCAAGAGTGTGTGAGGGGAGAAATAATTTCTTCATAATTGAATACACTGTTGTGAAGGAGGGAAATGGAAAGCTTATTCCTTTTCTTTTTCCTTCTAGTTGTTGGTATATAATAATATGTGATTAGAATATCACCTCCTACCAACTATTTGTAAACTTGTCCTTTTGAACGGGCCTCCATCAAACGTGAACGAGGGAATGAAGGACCTATTGTCATCAAGGAAAAATATTATCTCTCTCTCTTATTTTCTTTTTTCACTCTGTATATTCTCTTCATTTTTTTTTCATCTTTGAAGATCTTCTTTTTTTTGCACAATCCACACTCTTTGTCTTTATGAAATTTTTGTTTCAGAAACTTTTTAGTTTCGGTTTAGAGTGGTGGTCTGTTTGACATCAGTGTTAATTTGAAAAAAATACGAAATTGTGAAAGGCGTGATATTGTGAACGTTTGATGGTGTCTGTTGATAATGATTTTCGAAACCTAACTCTTTCTTTTTTATGTCACAAAAATGGTTGAAAATCTCATGACCTTATCACTCTACTTTGCAATCATTTTTACGATATCTTAAACCTCCCTGATGTGCTTTTGTCGTTGTTTGCAGTTACAATAGTTTTAGATGCAAGAAGCGCAGTAGACTAGAATACCGATGAAAATTTGTATGCGATTGAAGCATTAGAAACCTAACCTAACCCAACGTTATTGATAGTCATAGTCATTTGAGGAAAGTGTTACTATTTCTGGCAAAGTAAATTTTATGTGTTTTTAAAGACTTTTGTCGTTGTTAGCAGTTACAGTAGTTTTAGTTTTAGGTTTACTGTAGTGAAGTGCAGTAGAATTCCGAGGAAATGTTGTATGAAATTGTAGCATTAGAAACCTAACCTCGATAAATTGCGTTAAATTTTCTCATTTTTAGTATTGGTATTTATTGATAGTCATTCGAGTATAAAGTGTTACCTTTTAAACCTTGAAAGAGGAAGAAAAACTATCGAAAAACTTGAGAAAATTACGGACACTTGAACATTTCTGGACGATTGATCTCTGTATTTCCTCAATGAAAGAGTTTGAGAGGAGTTTAAAAGTCCCCAGGAATGAAACAGTGATGTTCAAACGTTGTATAAAATCTTTTCCGAAAATCTTTTTGTCAAATGTCAAGTAAAAACCTAAGCTCCGACGAGAATGTTTTTGAGAAACAGAAGCTGTTTTTTTATTAATTTTGTGAATTATTTTCTGTAAACGTTTTTGGTCTCATCAGCGTACCATCATAAATAAGATATACAAAATTTACATGTATTATTTTTGAGAGATTTCGTATTTTCAAAAGTTTTTTTTTTGAGAAGAAGGATTTTTTTTGACATTGAAAGTGTAATTGTGTATTCCAATGCAGTTTTGATGCACAATTCGTCATTTGTCTCGAAAGCTTATAAAAAGGCATATTAGTCCCTGTTGGGACACCCTGTATAGTTTTGCATAATCAATTATTCTCATATTATCAAACTGTTATTGACGTAAAAAATGAGAGAAGAATTTCAGACCTTATTTTTCTGTTCACTCCAAAATATTATTATCTTATTAAAGTGAGGCTTTCATACGATATGTTTTAGAAATAGACAAGTGTGAAAATGAACTTGAAATGCATCTCATATTTCTTTTAAGTTTTTACAGATTTTGAGTTAAAGTTAATTTAGAGTTAAATGCTAGCGTTCAATGGCAGTTTCCAACTGCTAAAAATGGAGGATGTTATTTAATTTCCTTAAGGGCTCTGACCATAGTGAATTTTTCACATTTTCTATGTACTCCAGTCATGTTTTTTTGTTTTTGGAAAGAAAGTGTCATTTATCTTTAAAATCTTCTTGATTTTTATTTGTATGCCTAGAAAAAAAAATGTAGGAGGCCTTTGTGCGCGAAAATTAATACCGATAATTTGAAAACAATTGACTGGTGCGAGAAAATTAATACGCGCGAAAATTAGTACGATTAAGGTAACTTCCTATCTGAGTTCCAATTGATGCATTTTTAAACAATTTAAATTTTTTTAAATCGAATTTTTCAGATTTCGAACGTGAATGATCAAAATTTGGCGAAGGGATCACAAAATCTGTTCGATTTAGATGAATTTTCGAATTACAGGTTTTCAGGCCTAAGTCGGACGAGACCGAAGGTTTTCTTTCGAATTGTATGAGTTTTCGAATTATTATATAGGAGTTTGAATTACATGAGTTTCACTGTAGTTCAGTTTCTTTGAAGTCCCCGTTAAGTCGTTTTTATCTTGCAGAACTATTTTGTCAATACTACTTCCTTCGTTATAGGTGATAGAAGTGAGACTTTCTATTGGCGATTAAGGCCAAGAATTGGTGTGAAACTGTTCGATGTGAGACGACAAAACTCGGCTTTTTTTGGTTTTCTTTCAATAAGTCAATCTGCTTATGGTTATGGTTTCATGTTTTTTCACTCTCTTCGTTTTGCTTTTTCTCATTTTTTCAATGACGGTGTTCTGTTTATGGTTTCAAGTCTTTCAGTGCTCCTTTTTATATTTCGAACTTTTTTGAAGTACATTTTTAGAACTGAACTTTAGTGAAATATTGGTGGAATAAGAACTAACTTTTCCAGATTGAAGTGGAATGAATGAGAAAGAAAAAATGTGCTTAAGTACAAAAGACTTAAACTTCGTTGGGAGAATGGAGACTGGTTTAGATTTTGGACATATACTTCAGCAGGAAAAAGACGTAGACGCTCGACAGTATTCCAAACGATTTTTTTTGGAGGAGTCTGTTTACATCAAAGCCTTTTCGCCATTCCTTTCTTCTTCTCTTTTCCTCCATTCTTAATTACATCAACATTCTTATTGAAAAACACCTTCTTAATTTTCCTTTTTTTATTTTATAGGTTTGTTTTTCATACCCCTAAGTAAATATGATTTAGTATATAATAAGTGCTTAATCGTGTGAGATTCAAAAAATGTGAGCTTTCCTTCCCAATGATATATTGCTTTTTCTTTGGAAATAATTCTGTTATCCTTTTAACTTTTCCCTCTTTTTTTCTTTCCAATATCTAATACTTTGTTCTGTATATTTTGACTCCCTCGGGTTGTATGAGATGGGATATGAAATGAAAATTATTGTCTTTGTACTAAAGTCTGTTCAATCTATTCGCTCGACGTGAATGCGTGATGGACCTTAAAAATGAAATTAAAGGCGCTGGTATGATTTCCTGCTTGTGGTTACAGTAATAGCGAGGTTACACAAGGAGCTATTTATGACCTTAAACGCATATGAGTCAGCCTGTACATATATTTTTGTTTACAAGTTTTGCTTAGATGAATTATGTACAGGTTGACTCAAACGCGTCTAAGGTCATAAATAGCTCCTTGCATAACCTCGCTAATGAGATTACTTTACGACTTTACTTTAGTGACGGTTGTTTTATGCTTTCAGTTTTTTTTAATTCTTTCCATATTTTCTTTTTATCAATGATATGATGAATCTTGCCAGGTCTAGTAATATCCCGATTGTTTGCTGGGATATCTTTATACCTCCTTTGTTTGTTTATCAGAAGAAACCTTTCTGATTTGGAAGTGTTTGCAAGTCGAAACAAATTTTCTTCATTCTTCGCACGAAAGTCTATTCAGTATTACTACGATGATAGACTGATCAACAACATTCAGGAGAAACTTCAAAGCCTCTGAGAAGACCAATGTTATAGTTAGTCGTCGAAAGGAACCACCCTGTGTGTTTCTTCGGGTTTCTTCCTATTCATTTTCTTCAATGAAAAACAGAAAAGAAAGTGTGAAAAAAATATGGGAAACAGTAATTTTTATCGTACTTAATTTTTAATCTTTCCTTATTTCTTTCCTTCGACTCTTTAAAACAGTTTTTCTATACTTTGCTTTTTTTCCACCATTCCTTGTTGTCGAGTTTGTCGAGCTGTGATGTTTAGGAAAATTAGTGAAAAGCTACTAGTCTGGATGTTAGTAAAGTCTATAGCGTGGATATTTTGGAAATAGGTGGAGTCTTTCGTCTTGTAGGATTGTTTTTTTAAGACTCGAATGTGGTTTAAAAGGAAAGACAACAAAATAGAAAGGAGCGAATGATAATAGCAAGTTCATTTAACATACATATCTTGGAAGCAGGCTGTTTTACTAGAGGTTTCGTCTTTAAATATTTTATAAACCCTAAGATTGTTTTTATTATGAAATGCAGCAAAGAAAAAGAGAATAACCTAGAGTTGTTCTTTTTTGTGTTGAAAGAGACTTATTGTTGGATCTATTTTTGTGTTTTTCAATACTATACTTATCTTCTTTTATAGCTTGAAAAAATAATCAGGAAATCAAGTTTGGTTATTAAATACGCGTCAAGTAAATAAACTGACTCTCAAATCCTTGCAAATACAGAATATTTTATTATAAATACGATTTTTATGACTTTTTAATTGATAAGGATTATTAATTTGTTATCGATATAAACAGCAGAATTCATGGTTTATTGAGAGAGAAAAAAGCCAAATTCGGCTTATATTTATACGGTTTCATTTTCGTTGAAGAAAAACATCAGTTTGAAATAAAATTCTGCGTGTGTCCACACGTCTAGTCTGCAGACATGCCTATTATGAGAGCGTCGGCTGCTGTGCAGTCTGGACCACCGCCGCCTAGACGAAATACCAACTCGAGTTCAGAAAACCGTAAAAGCGCTTTCACACCTGATAGTAAGTATTCTTTGGAATGAAATTTCTGTACATTTTTGATAATTAGGATAATTTGGTTCAGGTTCACATTTTTGATAATTAGGATAATTTGGTTCAGTAAGGTCACTGTACTTTAAAGGAAGAAACTTTCGCGATTTTTCGCCAAAATCGCGAAAGTAAGTTCCGCGAAAAAGTACTGAACGTCTTGATTCGCGAAAGTTAATTCCAGCGAAATATGTCAATTTCCCCGAAACTTTTTAAAAATGTTAGTTTCGGTGGGATTTACACTACAAGAACATAGCAAGCTTTGATGAAGGGTATTTACTTCAGATATCGTACTTTACTAAAGATGAAGAGGCAGAAAAAGTGTCCCAATCATGGTAAAAAGATTTTCGAATTGCCTTTTTTGTGAAAGTTAATTCTCGTGAAATCCAGTCAAATGGGTCATTCTCGAAAGTTAATTCTAGCAAAATATAGTCAAAATAGTCCATTCGCGAAAGTAAAACCCCAAAATTTCGAGATTTTTTCGCCTCGCGAAAGTTTCTTCCTTTAAAGTACTCGTCAAAGTTTGTTGTTAGTTGTTCTTCCTCTTGATATCCGTACTCTACCGGGTGACCCACAAAAAAGTTTAAGTGTTTGGTGGCCTCGTGGAGCCAAACAAATGGTTTTCTAATTGATAAATTTTTTCATTAGAAAGAGGGAAGTCTGACTTAAATTTTGAGGTATAACTATTTAAATTTAATTCAGCATTTATCAAGTTGTAAGCTTTTAAAGTAAAAAAGTCACTTTAAAAAAAAAAACTGCAAAAATACGTCAAAACGGGGGTATCAAATTAAGCAATTATTTCCTAAAAATGGCACGTTTTTAAGAGTTTTACGACTTTATTAATGGTTTGAAAAAAATATTCGTGAAATAGAATTACCAAGTAGGAAAAGAAGAAAAACTTTTTCAAAAGAAATTCCCGTGAAAAGTTATAACTCAAAATCAGTTAGTCAAAAGTTAGATTTCCTCTTTCTAATGAAAATAAATATATTAATTAGAAAACTATTTGTTGGGCTCCACGAGGCCACCAAACGCTTGAACTTTTTGTGGGTCACCTGGTATGTTTTGCCCAGCTTCTTGGCACTCATCAAGTTACAGAATCTCTTTACATCGTACTTTAGCATCCTTTAGTTTTGATTGGTAAGCTTAAAAGGGCCGTTCCAGCTCTGCCTGGATTTTTATTGTGCATTATTATTACGGGTCATCGAGGCCTTGAGGAATCGAGACCTTTTTAAAGCCTTTGTTATGTGATTTTCGTATGCAGTCCTGCAGATCGGAAATACACAGACCCGAAAAAAATTAGATTAAAAACAATTTAACGTCCTTATCATTGGTGGAACAAACTTTTGTGGAATTGTCAAATTTCGGATTAAGTTCTCAAGTAAATTTAGTAGTTCCCCTATTAAATCTGCCTCGTTGGAATAAAATGTAGTAATGTCAATAGTAGCCAATTGAATTTGATGCCTCATAGAAATCTTACAGTCACAGAGTGGGTCACCCAGAATTGGGTCACCCCGTTTAATTTTGACTACCAATGATGGTTTTCAAACTAAAGACCTTCAAGGTCGAAATGTTTCCCCAACCTTTTGGTTTACTGACAGTTCAAAAACTATTGAATAACTGTTTTAAAATCTGTTAAGATATATTTTGTAAGAATTTGTAAAATGTTGCTTCATGGTAATTGTTAGGATTGTTTCCCATGGAAATTTCGTAATGGAAGGATAGAGGATGTTTGTCCGGAGTTAACGTCTAATTGGGTCATGTCCGGTGTAAACTTGATATCCGAGGGGCGAAATGGGTAACACTACTGTCCGGAAGTTGAAAATGTCTGGGGTTAAATTTTTGAGAAAAAAGCTTAAATCATCCACATGTCGCCCTCCATGCATAATTATTTTTTAAATTTGGTAAAGAACAAAAATATTGATTTTAGTTTTTATCAAAAGGGTCTTGTTGAAAGGAGTGTTCGTTGTACGAGGTGGATTTCTGATCTTTAGGTGAAAAACTATGAACTTATTACTTTAATGAGGGGGGAGGGCTATATTTTTAAAGACGATTTATCCCAGTTATACACTTTTTCATTCCATCAATTCATGATATGCGTAAGTTTGCATTACGTTATTCTTCCTAACGGAAAAATCCGGAAATTTTGGCCCCCGTGACGTCATATAACGTGCAAAAGAGGGCAAATTTCAGGTTTTTTCCGGGGTGTGTCCGTAGAAAGAAAGTTACGCATATCATGAATATGTATGAGAACTTTCCACATTAAAATACAAAATGGAATTTCCCAAATTTGCAAAAATTATCCTCAATAATGTTATTTTCGTTTAAATCTTTAAAAAACTCAAGCTAGGCACCAAATCTTTCATCAAGCCTATGCTATGGGGAGGCTCCCCCAGCAGTCTGCGTGAACGCGCGAATGGCACTTTTTGTGCGTGAATGCGTGAAACGTGATGTTAGCGTGAACGTGAAATCAGAATTTTTTGCGCGTGAATTTCATGATAATTCGTGACACGAATCTGTCCATTGATATTAAAAAATCAATTTCAATCTTGATGTCTTCACTAAGGGGCTTGTTTTAGCTAATCTAGAAAGACTGATTAAAAAAAATTTCTGGACCGTCGGCGCCAACCTCGGTGGCGTCTCCTGAATTATCTTTTTATAACCCAAAACTCTAAAAAACGATCTAAGGCTCCCCTAATCCCCAGCTCCTCATTAGGCAGGTGGCTGGAGGCCATTAGAGGTTTTTAGAGGGATTTCCAGTTTATTGCCATAATTTCTCCAATACAGACACTGTACCTAAAATATTCATTTGAGTCTTGCCTCATTGGGATCGAAATACAATTATTCTGTAGTTAAATGCAATAAATATTTTATGTTTTTTTATATCACAAAATATCTTAACAAGGATATGGCAATCAAATCTCTCTAACCAACTAAAACTTAAAACCTTTAAATTCTTCTCTACTGGACAATGAATGACTAAATCTATGGAAAAAAGCCTCAAAGGATGCTACAATCTCTTCAAAAGAGTTAAAAACCTAGATTGGCGAAACCATCCCAAACCTAATGAGATTTATAATGAACTTCCTAGATTCTCATCTATTGTTTCTTGTAGAAGATTAACACTTTCGAGTCACTGTTTTCCTACTACTGTTGTGCACCACAGGTCCAAAACGAACCAGAAAGCATACATTTATCGACAGGCTAAAACGAGAGACAGGGTTAGAGATGCAGGAACTTGGAACAACAATGTCGGACAGTGAGCTGTGGAGGAAGAGCTATTGCTTATTTCCGAAAGATGATGATGATGATCACAAATACATACCTTCTTCAATTTTTAATGGTACGGTAACTTTACATTATTTAAATTTAGATCGCTTTTTAAGCCAAAATTAGACAACATATTTTCAAAGAAATTCTCACCCGTCGGCACAAACCATGGTGGGGCATCTTAGTCACAATATTGCATGCCACTTTCACTTGCAAAAATAATTCGTTCCACTTGTTTCCAAATACGTTTTCGATGAATTATAGTTCCTTGGATGAACATATCAAGTAATATAAACGATTTCTGATGTGACCATTTCTTCACTAAAAACTTTAAATGAAAAGGGCACCAAGTTTGAAAAACCTCTAAGAAGGGCGCCATGATTGGTCTCCCAAGAAATCTTTTCCCACTATGCTACTGCAACAACTGGCACATCATCAAAAAGGTCTATGCCAGATCAATATAATATTCTCCATAATATCTGTCTGAAAACGAAATTTTTAAATGACACAATACAATTATTTTAGGTCTAGGAAAATTAAAAAAGGATTTTGGGTCTGTTTAGGGCACTGATCTGCATCTTAACGTGAAATTCGATTTTTTTGCACGTGAATACGTGAATTAGGAAAAGAATGCGCGAGAATGCAGGCTCGTAGCCAGGGATGGCGCAAAATTTGTGTAGGAATGCAAATCTTTATGACATAGTCATTAAATATTGAAAATGTAAATAGATAATTAATGCATCGTAAAAAATATGCTCTCCAACGCACATTTTGCGCCATCCCTGTCTACGCGCCTGGACTTAAAGCATCGACATAGGAATAAATGGACTTTCAAAATCTATTGTTTCTTAGAAGCCAACCGCATTGCCACAAAAGAATAAGAATAGATACGACATAGTTACATAGTAATAGTAAAACATTTTGGAAGTTTTAGGATAATAAAGGATGTCAACTTTTACAGACCATTATTAAATTTTGCCCCCGATATCAAGTAACTAGTGTAGTTAATGTTCTTTGGGTAAATGATATCTCTAAAAATTGACATACTTTGTCATAGTCATTAAATTTCGTACGAAGAGTACGATAAGTAAATAAGTTTACAAACCTTTGTATCAAATTCTAGGGGTTTCTGGATAAATAATGTGTATTTTACAGACCAGAATGTGATTTTTATTTTCAATAGAAAAGTGCAATTTTACTGTAAAAATCAAACCTCTTTAAAAACTCTTTTGATTTCGACAAAAAATGCCCTTTAGTTGACCAGATTATTTCTAGAGAAACATGGAAGACATTTCAACTGCATCATGGGCAAACAATCAAGTTAAGGAAGACTGGCCAACATGATTGTAGAGGACGTTTTAATAGTTTGAACAGTTGAATAACCTACAACAATGTTTGTGTGCAACCAGCTCATGTAATACTTTTGGAAGCAACTCTCCGAAAGCCACAAACTTCTTGTTAAGTGACACCTCCGCAATGGTTCCCTAATTATTGGAGAGTTGACCATATTCAGTGAAGCAATTATCTTTAAAACACCCCTCTCTCCAGGTTTTTTCAAAGCTAATCTAATGTATCATGACTTTGGCCAAATCGATCATTGTGGAAGAAACCTCCCGATGAAATCCGTGCCTCAAAGACATCGTTTAGCATTACCTGTCCTCGCTGGAAACACGCTTGATTTTTTCGCATTCTGGCGACTTAGACCTCACCGTTGTTTATCTAGTCCCTCAAAATCGATAAAGAGGTTGGTAAACGATCGTTTTATACCACACTAACGTGATGAAA
>JAUJPO010068444.1:0-12067 GCA_032270745.1 Tiaropsis multicirrata
ATTCTCTTAAAACTGTGCTGGAAAAATAGGAAAACTGGAATTTGACTTCAAAAAGACTTTTTGGGATATTTTGCTTCCAATTCCAAAAACTTTCCTGGAAAATTTGAATATATCTAGAATAAAATAAGAAGTAATGACAAACTGTGCTAAGTAATAAATTTTTTCAAAAACAAGCAAATTAATTTCTACAGTATAACATAACTTTATTTGGAATCATCATCAAATTTCCAATCAAACAATGTCCACTTTTGGCAAAGTTGATTTTTGGTGAAAATAAAATGCTTACATCAGTAAAATATCAGCAAAAAATATTTTTTTTGGGTACCGAACTAAAATCAAAGTATATCCCCTAAAGAATCACTGTGCCAAATTTCATGCTTTTTGCTCAAATGTACAATTTTTTAAAATTGTGAATGGTTAGCTTTACACTAAACTATGCACCACATGGCAAGGGCTGTCTCAAGCAAAGGTTTGTTCGCCAAATGAGCCACCATAAGTTGGAATCAAACCTTGATGGTCTCCCGTACAGGAACTATGGGACTGTTTTCCAGTGCCAAAAATGTATTAATATTTGTGCACCAGAAAACAAAACTTTATGGCATGGTATTCTCTTAATTTTAAATTGTTTTTATATTTTACTTTTCAGTATTTTACGTAGAAAAAGAAATTGACATAATTAAGAAATATGAAAGCTTTAGATATATTAATAGTATGTAAGATTTGGATATTTGTTGAGGCTTCAAACACAGTTTTACTCGCATCTTCGTCATTGCTTGCACCAAGTATCTCTACCACTCAACAAGATTCATCATGGAGTTTACAAATTCCGTCAAAATTTTCTACACAATTAACCATACAACAATCGGTAATCATTGAAGCCTCAAGTCTTTCAGTAACTTCAAAAGTGATATCAGATTCAACTTCAATTCATTATTTGTCTGAAAGTTCTTCACAATATCCCAGTTCACAAGTTCTGTCAAATGAAATCAGTTCATCCTCAATGGATATCTCATCGTCGACAGCACCTCATTATAATACGTACATTACAAACATTTATTCGTCTTTTAATACAAAAGTGTTATCAACAGCTGAAACGTCAACAATACATCGATCAACCAGTCCAAAGTTATTGCCAACAACATTAGAAATAATAAAGCCAACAAGTTCTGATTTCATTCTTTTACCAACCTCAATCTTGCTCCAAAGTACCAAAAAAGTTGCTGACATATCAACCAGTGTTAATATTGGATCTCAAGCTTCTTCATCAAAGGTCATTGTTAAACCTCCGATATCGACATTTAAAATAACAAAGCCAACAAGCTCATTTAATAGTATAAGTTCGCCTGCAATTTTAAAAAGTTCCGCAAAAGTTATTGGATCGAGCATTTCTACCAGTGCAGAGCTTCAAACATCTTCATCAAAAGTCATTTTTGTGGTTGAGTCATCCAATATTGTTCCTTCTTCATCAATACCAGTTCAAGTATTACCAAGTGTCGCTCCTGTTGAAAACGATAAATTGTCAAGGATGGTGCTGAGAGTACCGCAAAATGTCGACGTCTCAACCGAACAATTCAAAAGGAAAACAACTCAAAGTTTGGAAACTGTATACAACCAAGGGAAAGCAACGCGAAAGAGAAGACGAAGAAATACTGCAAATGCCGTCGTTGTAGTTAGTATAATTATAATGATGCCTCTTATAACTTTGCTCTTATATATTCTTTAAATCTTTCTTGTTATTTACCAAGATATCACTTTTAACACATTGAATCCTCGTGAACAAAGTTGACGGTTTCTCTTGTTTAAACCATTTGACGAGAACTATGTCTTAAAGTCTTAACGAATTAGAATATTTTTGCGGCATATTCATTTAACAAATTATGACAACAAAATTATATTTCTGCTGCAGGTTACAAACATTGCCCGTCAATTATCTAATCCAGAGGATGTCGATTTACAATTTTACATCGCGGAGAGTGGTACTGTCTTGTCTTCCCAACAAGTTATGGCAACATTCAACAATGTTCCTACTTCAACTATTGATACTGAGATGGGTTATACCGTGAGTTTGAATTCCCTTTTCTTGCCGTTCTGTTTTTCATATCTTTATCTTGTTTTAAGTCCAGTCTCCACTTAGCGAGAGCAGCACCCGCTTTATCTGTTTCTCTGTTCTGATTGGTCTCGGAGATTACGTCAATTGTAATTGAATTTTTTCTCCAAGACCAATCAGAACAGAGAAAGAGATAAAGCGAGAGCTAAGCGCGCTGAGTGGAGACCGTTCTTTACGCAGTATAGAATCTTTGCATCCAGGGCCAACAGTTGACAGTTTTTAGCAGCCTTTTAATGCTTGATTAGTGATCAATTACTTATACTTAATGATACGCTTGACCTGGCTTGATTATGACTGCCGACGACAAGGGCTCCTACAATCTTCTAAAAGTAGAAGTAGATTTCTGTTTATTAGAATTTATAAGCGCATTTTTAGTGTCCTGGGCAGGCTAGTGATTTAAACATATTTTTAAACATATTGTTTTCATTTTACTGAATAAAACATAAAAAAATCATCAATAATTTACAAGGAAGGAATAGAAGCTGAGATTCTTTCACTTTTTCACTTTCAAAATATTTTTTCATTTGTTCGCCAATAGCAACTAGTATAATGTGAATAACGGAACGTGAAGTTATTGAAAGGGTTTTCATAAGCGAAGTAAACTGGATGTTTTTTAATTCTTTTGGTTGTAATCAGTATTTTGTTGTTCTTTTGTGTTTTGGTTTTGATGCTTTTTTACACTATAACTAAAAAGATCATGTTTATATAATACAGTATACATAGTGAGAAAATTTGACTTGTTTTCGAAAATATACAATCTCAATATATGGGATCATCATCAATAAATTTCAAAGAAATATGTTCACTACTTTTTGAAATATTTATTTAAAACATGCTGCCTCCAGCTAAAATGTCGAGTGTTTTTTTTTGCGCATGCGCTTACGCACTCGCAAAATCAAAACATTGAAACTCGTCTTATAGATTTAAACTTGTTAACTTTATCTACTTTATCAAGTAGTTTCTCCCATTTAAAAAAAAGATTAACTGCACTACCATAAATGCTCTTTCCTATCTGATCATCGAAATCTTACCATACTGTATTAACTTGACAGTGATAACAAGCTTCAAACGCTTTGGTTTTCATTTAAAACAATGAAAATGCCGTAGGATTTATATATCCATTTTTAACTTGATTTTGTTAAATTATTTTTTAGGTGCTTAAAATAGAAAGTGTAACAACTACATCTTCATCAACCAATGATGTTGCACCTTGGATTATCGTATTAGCAGTTCTTGCACCTATCGTTATTTTACTGTCTGTCATTCTCCTGGTCAATTGTTATCGTAACAAAGCCCTGAGGAAGATTCAACTTCATGTAATCGTTTCTTTACATTTACACGTTTTTCTATTAGAACATAGTTCATAAGAACATTCAGAGATTTGTTCGAAAATTAAGAATAATATGTTAAGAACGTTCAAAGACTGAAATTAAGAAAACCAGGAGGCAAAGGCAGATTCTTCACGCTTCTTTTCTTTTATTTGGTCCATCTACACCTCTTTCCTGGTTTCTTGGTGTCTTCATTTATTATTTTTGAAAAAAAAAATTCATAGAAAAGTGAGGCCTTCTTTAAAGTCATAAAAAACATATTAGTTGTAAGGGAAGAAACGAAGGAAAATGTTTTTTTCATATAAAAAGATTTTTGAAACTGCTTTTCTAATCAAATGGCAGGATTTTGAATTTTAATTTGAAGGATTTTATACTATTTATTTTTTCAGCCATTGATTGAAAACGATGAACCTCAGCTTGTCTACAAAGATAGGTGAGAAATGAGACTTTGAATTACATACTATAGGGTTTTACGGTTACTATTCCATAAAAATGTTCTTCGTATGTATGATACAAGCTTAAATTAGTGGATAGTTCGATTAGCTTTTATTGCATGAGTATAGTGACATTGTAATGGCTTTTTAAAGTATCTAGATCAAAAGAAAGTTTTTATAACAGTGATCACTCTCCTCTACTTTTTAATGAATCGATAGATCCTACACTAATATACTTCCCAGTTTTCTCAAAGGTAACGAATCGAGTGGGAATTGAACCCACGACCCCTCGCTTTCCGGACGCTTGCTCTCACAACTGCGCTATCGGTTCGTTGCTATTAAACTATCTCGTAGTAGACGAGGGGAGCAATAACGTGCTCCAATGTTTTTTTTTTATATTTTGGTTTATTTTACTACATACAGTCTGAATCAACAAAATCAACAAAAAAATTTAACACCACGCGAGCAGAAATACAGAGACGACGACGATCCACCAAAAACATTATCACCTATATTTTCACCCAATTATAAAGAGAATAAGAAAATGCTGGTCGATAATCAAATAGAGCAATTCACCGAACACGAAGAACAAGAGATATTACATTTCGTCCCTAAAATGAATAAGAAGAATTTCAAAGCTAACAATTCACTGGTCAAACCTTTACAACCGGTAAGTGTATGTTCAAGATTGTTTTTTAAAGATTTCTTCCTAAAAACCAGGCCCTTCGGAACCGGGAAGGCTGATGAGCCACATTTTTTCTAAAAAAAATTCGATTCCGCGTTACCGGTAAGCTGCTCTCATCCTCTAACGAAACGTGCTTCTTATAGAGCTAAGAGCTAAAAAGTCGCAAATTCTTCTGTCCCAGAATATGCCGCTCTTCGCCGTATAGAGGCGAAGGGCAATAATGTTTTGATTAAAATTCAACTACAATGTAATGTCTTCTATTGTCATTTTTGCGACGACTGAAAAGAAGTGTTTTTATTTTCGACTGTGGTTTATGGTTATCAAGATCTAGAGAGCTTGTTTTTGTTACCAAAGTCGCAAAAGAATATACATATCTGACATAATAATGAGGCAAATGAGGTGTAACAAGACAGAGAGAGTCATAGAATCAAAGCAATTATGTTCATTTTAATCAGAAATCTTTACAATTTTTGAATTTTCGACAGCCATATGTTGTTTACCTCCTCACTCGCCTCTCAAGTCGTTCGGATTTTACAACTCGCCAAATTTCGTGTATTTTACAGACTGAACTAAAACCGAATCGGAAACCAAAAGGGAGCTTATTTAGCAGACTCATACGTACAACGGTTTTAGTATGGGTCTGCAAATCAGACTACGTTACCGGCCGGGTGAGAAATTTTTTAGGTCACCCGGCCGCAAAAAAAACTATAAAATGGGTGCGAGAATTTCTGAAATTTTGAAAAAGCAAACAAACACAAACAACTTTAATTAAAAAATTATGTTTTTGAATTTAAACATACCATCACATCCTAGAAAAAATGAAGAGAAAAAATATTTTTCGGGCTCCCGCACGAGCTTTTTTTTCGTCACTCGGTAACGAACGAAAATTTTTTTAAGGTTGGCCTAAGCTTGATTCCTTTATTACTGATAGTATTACTGTACACACTTAAACCCCTCTGAGGTCCTTATCTGTAAAATTATTTACAAACAAAGTGGAAACATGAAATGGACTTGGAAAGTGACATCAAACAATGTCGTCCACTAGACTATTTTAAGTTTTTATGATTAAAAAAAAATTGTCATGTCAATAACATCTAAACATTATTAGATTTCAGACCACTCAATTATATGGCGCATCAATTATAAATGTGACATTTTTCTTTCACAAAACATTCCTAAAGGTTGCAATTTATATATTTCAGGATCAGAGCATCGCAGCGGTGATCGAAAACTTAACAAAGGGTTGCAAGAAATTTCAAGCCAATCCAATGAGTAAGAATGTTGGAGTTCGTCTCCATGCAGATATTCTATCACCTCCATCGTCTACTCGCTCACTGGCTGATGGTCAAGGTACTTATTTAACTACTCAAACCCTTTAAAATTGCTACATCATCTTTTGGGCTCTTTTTCGTTAAAATGAGCTAGGCCCTGACTCACCGAGGACGGCAAAATACCCCTTTTGCATCAGCTTCGTTTCTAATTTATATTCGCTAGAGGACAGAATCTAGTGTAACGAATCAAGCTTTGACTTTGAAGGTCAAAATCTCTCCATAAAACCAAATTTGGAAATCTTTCGCGCTTCGGCCAAAAATGAAGACGAGAGTGGCAGGAAGCCCCGTGGGTTATACCCTGGCTATACCAGATGTCGGCACTTCTCAAAGTTAATAATTTAAAGCTTAATAAAATGAATAGGTATATTAAACGATTATTGCAACCTTTTCTTTGGTATGTCTGCATATTGATTCAGGGAAATGATGGAACTGAAAACTTTGGCATTAATAAAAGTGTTTCTCTCTCTTATCAGTATCGATCAATTTGGGAACGTCATCACCTTTATACCAATCGAGAATCGATTCACCAGGTGCTGGTGTCACAACACCTCTCGGTGATAGTCCTGAACATCTTCGAATCCTGGAGAAAATATCAGCTCTGCAATTGACTGTGGATTCACTTCAACAAGAAAAAACTGGAACAAAACAAACTGATAGTATCGATGGAAGACAAAGCGTTGAACAATCTTCAGTACTAAATGAATCTGATGCAAAGGTGTGCAATTTATTTTTTTCCGAACAAGCGACAAAATTGACTCTTCTCTTTACTGCAGGGTTGACACGTCTGCCGAAAATGTCTGGAATTAAGCCAATGTCTGGAAAAGTCTGGAAAGTCTGTATAAAGTCTGGATTTAGAATACCTGTCTGGAAAAAGTCTGGAATCAGAGAAATATCAGTCTGGAAAAAGTCTGGAATCAAAAAGAAGTCTGGAAATGAGATATCTTTCTTAGTTTTCAAATTTTCCAATAGGTGAGAGGCACGTAGGTGAGAATAAGAAAATTCCACGAATGTCCTGGAATTTTCAAAATGTAACTTTATTCTGAAATATGGGATTTTTAGCCAATCTGAAAGGATGAAATCTCAAAATTCTCTCGTCGGACCCAACGATGATGGGTCCTCCACTTGTTTGTTTTGACAAAATAAGAAACATTGAGTGCAAAGTTTTGGATCACATTCTATTCTGAAATATTGGGAACTTTCTTTCAAATGTCCTGGAATATTTTGAAAAACTCCTTGAAAGTCCTGGAATTGGACTTGGTTTTATGAGTGGCTACCCTGAATAGTTCTTTGACTACTGTGAGACATTTTTCTTTTACAAACCCGTGAAAAAGGTGTTCTAAAGTTGTAATTTTAGCCCCAATAATACAAATGTTTTCTCCGTTGCCACCATGGTGGCTAACGTCTAATGATTTTAGTTACTTGGTTTTATAAGTTCAACTCGTCTAATTCATGGACTACTGTGACTTACGTTATAGCATTGGACTTTGTGATAAAAAGTTGGGGAAAATTGAGAGAAATATACTTTTTTTTATTGAAAGAGTTTTACCCGCGGGAGTACCTAAATCTTAGGGGGGGCTAAATTTGTCAGAGGAAACCCCAGTCTGAGCCATGACACGTATGTATTCCTTTATTTTCCTAAAGATTTTTAGTATAATTTTAACAGAAATTTTTAAAGCTCTTTTATGTTTTAGCCTCAGAAAAACAGATTTTAGTCTGGAAAATATTGAGGTTTTTCACAAACTGTCCGGAAAGAGTTGGCCATTTTGAGCTAAAAAGTCTGGAAAAAACTGGAATTCTGAAAAATACCTACCCGTGGCAACCCTGTACTGATAGTTTCATATCTTTTTACTTACCCTCTGCAGGCTCGGGTACTGGTAGCCTATCACCAATGGAGGAGAGTGCACTAATACCTTATATAGAAACTAATTACTCTCCTTGAATAAGATAGCCAACTTTCTGTATCTGACACTGCTCTAGACTCTACTTGTGTATTTCGCCCCATCTTAACCTTCCACTGATACTGTAAGTTGGTTATTTAGACCTTGCTCACTTTTCTCGAAATCTCCCCTAATTCAAACACTAAGCTGCTATAGAGACACGTAAAATCTAGGACTTCTAGATAGCATTTTGATTGAAGGTAAAAGTAAGCTTTAGATTGTTAGTTTGCCAAAACGTTGATTTGTGTTTCGTCCTTGTATTTTTGTTATGTTATTTTTCTATAAGTGTTTTTTACAATTTTCATCAGCTGGACATTTCTCGGATTCGAAACAAAGAACGAATGAGAAAGCGCGAAGAAGCAAAAGCAAAACGACGTTTAAAACGCAACGAAGTCATTGAATTGCAAAACTTACAGACTAATGAACAGGATGATGAAACTGCCGAATACATTCAAGAGATGGTAATCAATTGTCTATCTGAGGTCGTATAAGAAAGACTTACTACGGGCTGCCCGTAATTACAATCTAGAGAATATTCCCAGTTTGGCTTGATATATCTCCATTGTGAAATCTGGGAATGATTAATTTCATTCCTGTGATTTTATACAACTTTCAAACGTTGAACGGTCTATAATTTTGCTCAAAAGTACAAAATTGGTATATAAAGAAATATAAATTCGAATAGTTTCAGAACCAAAAGTTATAAAGTGGAGTCATAGTCACAAGAAGAGAGATAGTCTGGAAACGCTCGGGTCGTCACTTAAGCTTTTTGCCTACAGGCAAAAATGATGTTGAAAATGGAACGATGGCCCAATGGACATGTAATCGTCGTCAAAACACCAATGTCCAATTAGTTCTTTATACAATTGGCATTGTCGAAACAAAAAAGTAAACAAAAGAGAAACGAAGCGAACGCCATCGAATTTACCATGTCTACTTTTGCAGGTCCGATGTCCTGGACACTCGCATTTTTGTAAACAAAAACATCGGCTAGTACAATTGCTTGCCTTTCCAGACTCTTTTTGTGACTATGGTGGAGTCCAGAGTACAGTTAGACGGTGGAAGCCTTGAACTGTTTTTTTCTTCTTCTTCTTCACAGGACGTTGATAGTGAGCATTACCAGAAGAAGAAGGATGCTGTAAACAAAAGGTTGAAAAAGAAAAGGAAGATGAAAAAATCAGGGAAAATCGTCCCATCTTTACCTTCCACTGATACTGTAAGTTGGTTATTTAGGCCTTGCTCATTTTTCTCGAAATCTCCCCTAATTCAAACACTAAGCTGCTAGAGAGACACGTAAAATCTAAGACTTCTAGATAGCATTTTGATTTTTCCTGGCAAAGTTAACGGTGAATCAGCTCGACCATTTGGACTGAATTGAACATGGGAGGGACGGAGGACCGTTGTAAATGGTGCTGACACTTGAATCATTTTTCAGGTGTATGCACCGTTTTCGAGATTATGTTTTTTTCAAATAAAGCTTTTACTATGCAAGACATTTCCTGAAAATTTAAGATCAAAAGCTCTTTCCGTTCTTTTTCAATGGCTGTTTTTATTTTTTGTTTGTACGGTCAAACTTCTCATAAAAAGTATTTTATCAAACCCGACCTCGTGTCCATGAAAATCTGTTCTTTACAAAACGAACAAAAATGAAATATCTTAAGAAGAGCTTTTTTTAAAAATTATTTTTTGTTGGTCTTATTGGATTTATTTCTAGTATCGTTTTATATAAAATCCATTAGATAAAAAGTCGAAATAATTTCGGGAAAGGTGTATTAGCGAGGTTACACAAGAAGTTATTTAGGCCTTTAGGTACGTGTATGTCGACCCGTACATAGGTTTTGTTTAGACGAATTAGTTTAGACGAATTACGTACAAGCGTTTAACGTTGAAAAGCCCCTTGCGTAACCTCGCTATTAACTGTTTATGTTTTGACCACCAATAAGTTATTGTGTTGTTTCTCCAGGAAAGTCCACGATCAATGTGTACCAGTGATGAGAATGACGAAAAGCCGTTTTTCAAACAGTCAAGAAAGCCACAATATCACGGAGTAAGAAAAGCATTTTCATCATTATGTTTTTCATCAAGATTGCCAGGATATTCGTAGATTATGATAAATGGAAAAGAATGCCAAATAGCGGTAATTGCGTTGATTGTTGCACCTTAAGCGGAGAAATTTTCGCGGAATTTAATTTCGCGATTTAGGGAATTTTGCCTAAAAAGCTCACATTTAGTGGGGTAAATAATTTGTTACCTGTTCTTTCCGTGTTTCACGGAATTTAATTTCACGAATTACACCCGAATTCGCGAAATTAAATTCCGCGAAAATTTCTTTCTTTCTTCCACAATTATCACAAGTAATACCAATAATCCTTAACCTTTTTGATTTGTACCGGGTGACTCAAAAAAACTTCACACGTTTGGCGACTTCTTGGGGCCGAAAAAAATCCAGATTGAATGCAAAGTTGCTTTATTTTGAAAGAGAATAACTTGAATTTTGAGGTATAATTTTTTAAGTTTGGCCTAGTAACATTGGAAAGTTAAAATTCACTTTTCGATAAGTGCAAAAACACGCATAAAAGGGTTATTAAATTTTTGCAATAAATTAATTCATAAATGACAAGCATTTTAACTCTTTTGGGAGTCTTTTATGAGTTTTACGACTTATTCTAGGGTAATTAAGTTTTGAAAAAATATATATTTTAGGATTGGAAATGTTAAAATAAGAAGAAAATGAAGAAACTTTGAAAAAGATTCTGTGAAAATGTTAAAAAATGCCTAATTTGATACCCCTTTTTGACGTGTTTTTTTTGAAAAGTTAATTTTAAATCAAAAAGATCATAACTTGGTAACTAATGAATCAAATTTAAAAAAGTTATACCTCAAACTTAAGTTAGTTAGTTAGAAGTTAGACCTTCCTCTATCACTCGAAAGAAAATATATGAGTTTGTTGCATAATCTTTAGGGCCCTAATACGCCGTCAAACGTGTGACGTTTTTCTGAGTGACCCGGTATTTTAAAATCTTTTTCATCCGTATTGGTTTTCTATTTTAGGTATAAAACCGTCCTATGAATTTATTCATCCTTGAGACTTTTCTTATAATCTGTAAAATAATAAAAGTTTTCTTAAAACGTAGTATAATTTTCTTTCCGCTTTCTAACAGTCAGAGGATGTAGCAACGTCACCTGCATATCAAGGGAGGCTTCCTCCATTACACTATCCTTCTCCCTACCTACCTGCTGCTGTCCTACAACCACATCCTATGGGTGGTAAGCATTATTTGATTTGTGTGTACAGAGTTTGAAATATTCGTTGCAGATGATGATGACGTCATCATCATATGATGATGACGTCATAATCATAATCAAGTTCCTTTTATTATAGTAGTAAGTTAATCCAAGTTTATTTCATTTTATTATTTTTGTTGTTTTAATTCTGTTTTAAAGGTCGCTAAAGTAAAGTTTTAAACTCTAAGAGGTAAAACAATCAGTTTTTTTATAATCCACTTAAGGTATGTCATAAAAAAACATTCTCTGGTTCCTTTGTAGTTTCTTCCTCACCTTTTTTTACAAGGTCCTTATCCCAGTATGGTACCTACATTCTACGCCTCACCAACCATGCATGACAGTATTATGAACGGCTACCATCAACCACCTAATATGTTCTCCTCACCGTGGGGTAGGCTACCTCAACATTCGAGCAGGATAAGAGGGATGGAGTCACCATCAGGGAGAATCGAACCATTATCGCCAGATTCAAGTGAAGCAAACATCAATGAAGGTATGCTTTTTCTTCAACCTTTTACTAGACCATCTGATAATATTTCAAGATCCCACCTTTTTAAAATCCTAGAGAGTTCCCAGCAGGCACAAAGTGATTATTAATTTCGCCTAGCGAAAGTATTACGATCAGCTTCTGCGGCGGCGGGTCGCAGTGGGTTAGAAGATTTTTTTGAGAAAACGAAAGTACTTTACATTGGACAGACTCACTAAACTCACTAAAATATTCTGCAATTCTGCAATTTTCTAAGTTAGTATAACCAAGGACGCCTTTTATTGCAAGAAAAATATTGCGTCATGGATATCATGAATTGCTAGAAAATTCATGTCCAAGCCAAGCACAATAGTAAAATCATAAAAATCATCAAAGAAGCTGACTTTTTTGGTTCTATTCAATAATAGATACGTGGACATTATGTTGCCAGATTTTAAAACAGTTTTTGGCTGCAAGGTAAGATGTAACAGAAG
>JAUJPO010068455.1:0-41634 GCA_032270745.1 Tiaropsis multicirrata
TTGAAGTTCCTCCTTCATGGAGTGATGACATGGGCAAATAAAATTGAATCTTATTTTTTATTAAGTTGACATGACTGTCTGTGTCGCGCCAGCGGCATGCAACAATCAAATATATCTCTTTCCTTTAAATGACGGACATTCCATATCATCAGTATATATATCCCTTTTTTTGCAAATAGGCGCCATGGTACACAGTGGTTATCAATCTTGATTCCCATGCCGAACAGGAGACCAAGCCAAGGTTTGATTCCCACTTGCAGCAGCTCACTTGGCAAGTGAGTGAACCTTTGGCCGGATCAACCCATGCCATGTGAAGGGAATTGGACAGTCAGTCCAAGGTTGCTGACGGGACACTAACTAAAGAGTATCCATAGCATAGTTGCAAAACTAGCCTATCTAATAGGCTGGAAAAGCCTCCCTGCAACTCAAACCAAATAGAAACATCTATCTATTTGAATAGAACAAAAAACGGCTGATTCTTTCCTTAGGGTTTAAAAAAGCTTACCACATAACCCTTTAGCTAAAATATTAGCGGAAGAATTTGTTCCGTCCATTTCCAAAACAAGACTTTACCTTTCCTTTCAAACTTATCCAAAAACTTACCACATTGGCGGCTGCCATTTTGCCTCTACAAAAAGAACATCATTGCATTCTGGGAAAATTCAGGGAATCGCGCGAAGAAAAACACCGGAACTTCACGCTTCCTGAAAATCCAAATGACAACTAGCCTAATCTGATAGCAGATCTTTACATATTCTGCGCGCGCACCACGCGGTGCTCTAAAGGGATGCGTCGAATATGAAGCAAAACCCTGGATATCGGAGGATCTGCTTGGAGATTAGGAATTTCTCAGCTCTCGGTTGCCTTCTTTGACTCTTCCCGTCCCACGAAAAATATACTCAAGGTAAGTGACCTACAGGACGCGTGCGGCCCTTAAAAGTAGATATTCGAGGTTCTGACAAAGCCTAGGTACGCCCAGGTGCACTGTGGGGATAGGAAATTTGATTAAAAAAATCTTTGCTAACACTGGGGGGAAATGGCCGAAAAATGCACTATAAGGGTCGGTATTCAGCAAATTTTGCAGTGCTCTGTAAGGGTCCGATTTTGAAACCCCGACTTCTGACCGAACGTACGGTAGCTTCGAGATCGAGTGCCCCCTTGGGATTTCCTCATAGAAGGTGACTAGATTTTCCATGACTATAATTTTCTAAAGCGTTTGACGCCAAAAAAATCATCAACTAAAGCGTCAAATCTTTTCCAAAATATAGAATATTCTTCAAAAGCAAAATAAATATTCAAAATATACAAAAATATATAAATTTGACAATAATAATATAATCAGGAATAATGTAGTATTATATAAATTCTTTCAAAAATAAATAAAATACTATCAGTTTATCAGTAACAAAAATACTAGACCTATAACAATTTTTCGACTTGCCTATCAAAATGTTTTGAAGTAACTATTAATTTATTTATTTTTCTCTCAAAGAACAGTCGTTGAACTATCGCGTAATCCGGAACTTAGAATAGTCAAGCAAGTCGGTCTGAATGGTAAACCCTTAAAAACTTCTTTATTCCGAAACTTATGTAATTCGTAAATCGAACAGATTACATGATATGCGTGAGGCGCATAAATAGTAATATTGTGGAAAAAAGCATACGATACCATCGCAAACATTCTAAAACGTCTCATTATATAAACCTAGCAGTTCGGTAATCATAAGGTAACTTGGAGAACCATTATACCAGTTCAAAAGACAAATCTAAAGAAAAATGTCCGAGAATAGTGTTGTTAATGGAAGAGAACTTCATAGTCATTCTCAGAAACCTCCATTTCACTCTCCTGAACATTTCTGTGTGATCTTGGTAACGCTTCTTCTCCATTCAATACATGTCGCTTAGCACGTGTTTCTTCTTCGTTGATGACGTCATCTTCGGCGTTACGTCGGAAATGTTCTTTTAAGATTTCAGGAATATCTCCAACTTTATTGACGGAGAATGCATCTTCGGTGTTGTCTAGCTCTGCAGCTCGTTTACTGATTTCACGTTTAGCGATCTTGTATTTATCGTCAGATAACGGGAGATGAGGTAAAAGACTTGTAGCAAGGTTAGCTTGTTGGGAAGTTTCGGGATGTTTCTTTGCGAACTGTTTGATTTTCTTCTCGATTGAGCTCGTCAAAACTGTAACAAAAACAGCTGATTAGTATGATTAGTTTGGTAGCTTTTTTTCCTTAGTTTTTTTAGACCTGGAATTTCATTATCTGTACACAGACCCAATATCCACAGAAAATTCAAATGTTCATTTCCGTAGAGGGTCTGTTCCCATTCGCAATCTCTAGTTTGAGATTTCTCAAACTTTCTAAAACTTTCTCAAACCGATATTAAGTAGTTTTACACGAATAGGATAACTGGGATAATGACATACCGTGAAGTCTACTTTTAGCTGTTCGTTCGATTTCTTCTCTCACTTTCTTTGATGCGTATTGCTTCTTGTACTTGGGAACATTCAACTCCTTCATGATGTCATCGCGCAATGAGCGGACGGACGATTCGAACGTGCGGATAGTCTTCTGTTGTTTGTACAATTCCACTACCAAGTTCAAAAGGTTGTCTACACCTAATGACAAGGAAACAAGAAAAGTCATTTGATTATGGTGTCTCTGCAAACAAAATTAAACTCAAAAAGTACTACACACGTCAAAATTTAACCATGTTAACAATTTCAATGGGCTTCCCAGAAAAAATCCATATTCCCACTGTTGAGAATGTCTGTTTTTCTTAACACCAACTCCCCTGGATATCCTAGGATATTGAAAATTTTGAACCCCCACCCCTTGGATATCCTTGATCTTCAGATTCTTACCCCCTGGATATCCTTGGATATTGAAAATTTCGGACCCGCCATGGATATCCTATATCCTCAACAGGGGGGGATACGGACTTTTTCTGGAAAAGCCCAATGACCTTCTACCAACAAAATAACATAGAAACAAGTAATATTTTGATGGACCTTTACCTGGTAATCAAATTGAATTAATCCTTAAGGCTATGAACACGTTAAAGTTTAAAACAAAGAAGCCAATCTCGTTCAAAAACACCTTAGGTGAAAAGAATGACCTGTAAGAAGTACCTCTATCAACATCACTCTTCAGCTTTCCATTTTCTTGCCCGTCCTCCTCTTCTTTCAATGAACGCTAGAAAAGATATCAAATTAATTTTAAAAGGTTGGAGCGAGATATAAGTCTGATTATGAAAACACAGAAGCTTCATTTATATAATTCAAAATATCAAAATTAGTGTAGGCGTAGTGGTGTGGTGGTCATCGTTCTCGACTTTCGTCGAGGAGGTCCGAGTTTGATTCCCACTGCGGTACTACGGTTCACTTGGCAACAATGCTCACCCGCGTAGTTCGAGTGTCACAACTATGCACCATCCGAGTATCCGAGTGTCGCGTGCACGTAGCCGGCGATGTCTGGAGAGTGCTATGATTCCTACTTGAAAAAGAGGAACTCCTACTTCGAAAGGAGTAGGACCCATTCCCCATGGAGAGGGCCTATGTATCTATGTATCTATCTGAAGAAGAAGAAGAAGAAGATAAGAAAATAGACCCTCTCTAAAAGGGAATGTGCTAAAGAATCACAGCGCAAAAACATCTATCTATCTATATATCAAAATTAAATTTTAACCCCTTCGGCAGCCTCTAGTTGATCGATGTGTAAGTTGCCTCAAAAAAATCACGAAGATAAAAAGCCTTAAACAGAGTCTATCTATGGAGAGGGTATTCTCTTTTAAAGGATGTTTTTGCTCAATGTCATATAATTAATCTTCCAATTTGAGACCACGTCGTTCTTTAGTACAAAGTCTCTAAAAATCGCTTGAATAAAAGAGAATTTTCGTCTCGATGTTTCGTTCTCTAAAATCGTTTAAGAGACTTTCCTAAGGAAAACTTGAGCGGTCTCAATTTGGCAGCTCGTAGAAGAGCACTTGAAAATTACTTCATAAACAGGTATATATGAGGGGGTTTTATATCACATAGAACCGGTATGTTCTTTGTTACACATTATATTAAAGGATCAATCGTTTTTAAAGTTCTTTGTTTTATTGAATTTGCTTCTTGAGAAGGTCGTGAATTTTCTAAAAAACGCAACATTAATGGTAATTAAAATAAACAAATATTGAAACGACCTTGTAAAAATTCACGCTCATCCGATATAAAATTACCTTTTCGAAGAGGCGATCAATTTCAGGATCTTCATCTTCGAAATCACCTGAACCAGAGCTCTCCTCATCCTCAGAATCACCTGATTCGTTCTCTCCACCTTCCGCGTCGTCACTGTCTTCATTATTCGATTCTGTAAAGTAACAAAAAACAGCACTGGAGTTTATATAAGAAAATAACTTTTTCATTCACAGGCCATTGCTAAAAGTGTGCAAAACCGAAAAACATATAAAGTTTTCTCAAAAGGCGACGATTTTGAAAAGATTGAAGAAGTGACGACAAAGCAAATATGAAGGCTATACAATTCACTGAAAATTGACTCAAAAATAGGGTGATGAAAGTAAGGTTTTGTTCTTTCTGTTTCATTATTTTAATAAAAGAACTTAGTGTAAAAGAATATAACAAATACCAGTAGAAGATACCCTTTCAAAGTAGTGTAAATCATATCAATCTAACGTCTCAATAGCTCAATATTGCCCAGAAAGATCACATATCATTTTCACTCACCGCCGCGCGCAGCTCTCGCCTTTTTTAATAAAATAGCGTAATAATAGACCACCATTGGCTTAGAAATAAATGAAGCTATTTGATTGGTTAAATACGACGCTACAAGTCGCACGACTTCGAAAATTAGAACAGTTGTCAACTTTTTCTTTAGCGCAGCAACTTTTTCCGATTAAGTAATAAACCTTTTTCATAAATTACGTTACGAGAAACGACTGCCTCGTTTTCATACAATTACCAAGGAGATATTACCAAGATGTCTAACGAGACTTAAAATGACACATCTAATGATAGAATCTCTTATTCTCATAACCATTTTGTGCAAAAAGTCAGAAAAAAATAATATACCGATTTCGAGAAAATCCTCAAAAACCTCTTTTTCAGGCCGTTTTTGGCCAAAATCGGCCGCGAAAATTATTTTCTCGAAATTCGGGTTCCATCACATTCGAGGGTTTAAGGCTACCTGTGCAAAAACTCAGAAAAGATTAATTAGCCAATCTCGAGAAAAGCTGGTAACAAACTAACTAACGAACGTTAGGATGGACAAAGGTTGATTTATAGGACCTCCAGGTAGGTCCAAAAAGAGAGGTAAGAGGTAAATAAATGTTATACATACCGGTTTCCTTTGGAACTTCGTCTCGTTTTGCCAGATATTCTAAAGCTTTCAAGCTGGCCTCGATGTCATTGACGTCTCCACTGCGGGCTGCCATTTTGACTGCACCATCTGGTAAATCAGCCATGGACAAATCCCGTTTCTTCATTCCCACACCACTTCCCTCGACCAAAGAACGCTTTTTCAATGGAGGAATCATACCGCTAGATTCGATGGAGCGCCTTTTCCGCGAATTCATTCCACTTCCTTCGATGGAACGCCGTTTTCGCAAGTTAATTCCACTACCTTCGACAGAGCGCCGTTTTCGTGAATTCATTCCACTTTTTTCGATGGAGCGCCTTTTTCGTGAATTCATTCCACTTCCTTCGATGGAGCGCCTTTTTCGTGAATTCATTCCACTTCCTTCGATGGAGCGTCTTTTTCGTGAATTCATTCCACTTCCTTCGACGGAGCGCTTTTTTAGTGAATTCATTCCACTGCCCTCCTCTACAGATCTTCGCTTACGAGAAGAAGCTCCACTGCCTTCAACGGTCGACCTCTGTTTTCTAACAAAGGAACCACTGCCTTCTTTCAGAGATCGTCTTTTGCGAATAGGAGCTACACCGCTTCCTTCAGAAACCGAGCGTTTCTCTTTGTTTTCAGCAGCAACGTCTTTTTCAGCGGTGGCTCGTTTTCCAGGCATAGATTTGATGTGTTTATAAGGTACGAAGTCGAGGATGTCTCTTTTCTTTTGCTTCTCGTTCTTTGAGGCGCCGTTATGTTTATATTTCTGAACAAATTCCCCTTCGTCACCGTCCCCGATAGTCATACGACGGTATTCGAAACGAGGCTTGTCGTCTGAAAACGAGATCAGACAATTGTTTTTTGTTAATGTATCTAAGAAATTTGAATCTTTTGTCTAGAGGCGGACAGAGAAGGTTCTCAAAAATTTTGACGGAGAGTGTTGTTTTTGCTCATATTCCTTATTTGGAAGTCGACACCCTCCTCCGTCAAATCTTTAAGTACTTTTTGTATCCGCCTCTGTCGTGGGTTATTTTATTTTTGTGTCTTTTTGATGAAATTGGTGCAAAAGAAAACATAGTGCTCTTGAAAGTCTTCAATCCAGGGGGAGGACACTATGGAAAATGTCAAAAAAGTATATTTAAGAAAGGAAATGGAAAAAGAGGGAAAGAACAATCAGCGTCGTAGCCACCCTCCCTCCCTCACTCCCAAAAAATATATTTTACTGGCTCGTCGACCCCAACCATGGCAGGGACTCCTTAGATACTAAAAAACATATGCCCCCCCCCCCAATATTTATTTCTTGTCTACGGAACTGACAACAAAAGGTAAGAAGGATGTCTATCTTTCCTATCAACAGCCCCCTGGATATCCGTGCTGAAAGTTTCAAACTCTCCTGGATATCCTATATTCTTAACAGAGAAAAGTGCGGATTTTTATGGAAAAGCTTATTTTCATACCATCTTCTTCTTCCTCTTCATCATCCACGCTTCTCGTTTGTCGTCGGTACTGCGCAACGTTCGCCATGTACGCCGTCAACAAGTCTTTACCGTCCTCCGGATCAAACGGGTCACTGTCTTCACTTACTGAACGCTTTTCACGCTCGGCCTCACGTTTTCCGGGAGCAAAGGACGTCTTACGAAGAATGTCATGAACGGCTGTGAAGGTAAAAGATATTTTCAAATTTAATGATTCAAAAAACGCAATCCTCTGATAAACTCCTTTCAAAAATGTAACTTTATAAAACAGCCTTAAAGATTTAAAATGGCTGTAAATTTTAGATGGACTAGTAAACAAGCCTATTATAAAATCTGGTATAGTTAGGAAAACTTATAATCGGGAAAACGTGTCCAATAAAAAAGTGGCGTGCTTTAGCGTGTATTCATGAGATTAATTATCCTGCCAATTTGAGACCACTCAGGTTTTCCTTATTAAATTCTCTTAAACGAGTTTGGAGAACAAAGCATAGAGACAAAAGTTTGTCTCTTTTATTCAAGCGATTTTTAGAGACTTAAGCACTAAAGAACGACGTGGTCTCAAGTTGTATATAAATAATACCTCCAAGGGAAGCCATGAGGGACATTTTGTTTTGCATAATTTGGGAATCTTCTTCGTCATCTTCACGTTTCACTTTCTTTCCTTTGTAAGAAATCTTGTTCTTCTTACTGACGCCTAGAATGACATCAATAAGGATTATCGTTTCTAGACATTTCAGTTCTCTGTAAATTATTTCCGTTAGAGAGTCCATTAAACTCTATATCTTATATAAATAACCCGATAGGTTGAAGCAGGAATAAAAAACCATTCTCGACCATATCTCCAAAACTAAGATACTGTTAAAAAGAGCACCAAATTCTGATGAAAATAGCCTGATTTTCAGCCACTAAATCTCGTACGCTTATAGCGTCTAAAGAAATATTTTTTAAATTTAAAACCCCTTGTAGCAAGAATATATTGTTGCTTCTATAGAGGGGTTTAAAGTAAACACCTAAAGATATAAATATAGTTTTTGCAGAAGGGGCGAGGAGTTCCGAACAAAATGTAAAACTTGTTCCACTTAAAAGTTTAGGCTCAAAACATTTTCTAGTCACCAAAGACGGTAGATTCGACTTACTTGGAAGTAATTTTTGAGCAGCTGAAATGAAAAGAAAAAAAAACAAAGATGTCAGAAACAAAATGAAACAGAATTCCATGGCAAAGAACAAGTTTCAAGAGATGTTAAACAACCAGTGGTACAATCGCCAACCCTGAATTCTCTGCACTATTCGACGTTTTTCTTAATAGCGGGTCAAATAAATGTTGTTTTTTATTGAGCCGCGTCAAAAAGGTTGAAATGTATGCAAAGAAAAGAACCCTGGAAACACGGTTTAGACTAGAACTGTATCTTTTTATAATATGAGGGTAATTTAATTGATGTTCAGATGGGGAATTTTCTATCGGTACGTTTAAACTCTAAACGCTAACGAATTTGGCCGTCTCTAGTGATACAACTTTTTGAATTGCGCCATTTTGTGTTTTTTTTTCTCACTTTGGAGCTTCATTTGAAAAATTCGTAATTGTTTTTAGTTCGTACTCAGCCTCCCAAAATTTTGAAATTAGCGCAGTCCCCGCACAAAAAAACGAGCTAAATTCGTCAGATGGTATATTTCCATTTCGGTCTTTAGAGTTTTAGCACACCGATAGAATATTCACCAATTCACCATCTGAATATCAAGTTAATACGAGAGAGTCCTACTAAAGACAATAATTATTTAAGATGTTTTCGAAATACGTTTTCGATATGGTACCTGTCAATGCAGCTTGGGCAGCTTTCATTAAATGGGTTGCAACGTTTGCTGAACAAAATTGAATAAAAAATAATTATTATTAAAGTTTCTTGTCTATGTACGATGTACCATGTAGAAAATAGTTTACCAAATTTCTAAAATTAAATGAATTGGAATACTCTTGTTACCAAGCTTTGAGAACTATGTTGATGAAGTCACACAAAGTTTTTTGATTATTTTGTCAATATTTTAAGTAATATAGAAAAATGGGCTAGTGTAAAAAAGAGATCACAACATACCTCCTTGAGTGTTCTTATGAACTGAATCAACTCCCGCCATAGGTTGTCCAGGGTAATTATTAGCCAAAGGCGTGAGGGGCGGGTATCCCATTACAGTATTGGTGTTATCATAAAAGCTTTGAACGCCTTGCTGGGCGGCTTGAAGGGCGTCTTTTTTCTGTTCTTGTTCGTCGATCTTGGCGAAATCGAATTCGCTTGGGTCATACTCTTTACCATCTTAAAAACAAAAGGAAAAGCAATGTTTAACAAGGAGTTTATCCAAAGTTGCATATGTAATTGTAGTGCCAACAAGCAGCTTGTGAGAGTAGACCTCTTGATTCAGAATTTTCATACAGCTCTCCTATCCTACTCCTAACTTCAAGAACTTATATTTAGATCCGAAGTGGCTGGTGTTCTCAACCAGCGCCTTAGACTACTCAGTCAGCCTGTCTTGTCACACATGCAGCCCCTGGCGGGAGTAGTTGCAAGACGAGTCAAATAAGGTGAAATCAACTTATATTAACAATTAATCTCAAAGGTTAAATATTTTACACAAAAATACAGTAAAATACTGATCCTTAAAGTTTGTTTGGGAAAGATGTTAAATGAACACAGGGCCTTACCTGTCGAAAAGACAGAATTATGATAATAACCACCACATTTTCGTTTCAAGTCTCCTTGGCATTCACTGTTGCAATCGTTGTCAGGGAGAGATCCATAGCGACCAAAAGCGTTGCCACAGAAACACAGGTAGCCATATTGGACACCAGCAAATTTGTAGTTCTGGTAAGCACACTCACGGACGCACGTTTCGGGCGTGGTAGAGTAGCGTGTGAAACGTTTTGGGAGATCACGTAAAGGTCTCATGTCTTTGAAACAGCCTTGGTAATCTGCAGAGAGAGATCGATATCACAAGATTCACCAACAAATACGCAATAAGCCGATCTCCACTCTTCGCCGCGCACCGCTCACCTTTTTTGTGGTCTAGTATGACGTCATTTTTATTATAAGAAAGTCGAGTGCTGTGTGGCGATGAGTTCAATCATCGAGTTGTCTGTGTACAAACGTTCATTTCCATATTTTCGCAATTTCTAGTTTGAGATTTTTCGAACTAACCGTAAACAATCGTGATGAAGCATGGGAAAAAATGCTCAACGAGCGGATCGCTCGCCTTTTTTATAACTAGACACCACCATTGGCTTAGAAATAGATGAAGCCATTCGACTGGTCAAAAATGACGTTAAAAGCCACGCGACTTCGAAAAAACTAGAACAGTTGTCAACTTTTTCTTCTTTTCGGTCGGTCATGAATTTCTACCATAAAAAGGTGAGCGCTCCGCTCCACGAGTGAAGACTGACCCTAAAGGTCTACAAATGTGTGAAAAGAGCTGTGAGATTTTGAATAGGAATATTGGGTATAAAGAGTAATATAAGTTAAGATAAAGAGAATTCACTGTATGTAAATAAGGCATCTGACTGGAAGAAATGTTTGATGTAGTTCAACTCATATAGTTCAAAATACTCAAAACAATCGAGTATACTCTTTGCTCCCTAAAGGGCCCTAAACAAACACATTTTGGATCCCCGTGTATAAAGTTGGAAATTAACTACTGAAACGAATTACTGCACCAGTTCCACTGTATGGATTAGTTCCAAGAGTTTCAACGAGGATATGAAATAGATTGACACTGCATTATGCGGTCATTTTCAGCTTCCATTGTACCCAGGTGTGGCAAAAAAAAACGAAGCTTTTTCTATCTGTGCAAACTTTCAAAAAAGAGTAGTATTTAGACTCACACGGTGAACCAGTGTCAATTCTTTTCATCAATGGTGGTGGAGAGCCTGGAAAAAAGACGAAATAATTTTTAGGGCTAAAACTAAACAGTAGGGGATTATTTCAGTTGTCTCTAATAGACCCGATATCTCAGGCATCATCATTAAATAAACGAGACAAAAAAAATCCTGTAATAGTATTCTTTTTTGAGTTTAATAATAAAAGAGTATTTGGTCCTAATTGAAATTCATCAAGAAAATTCTTTACCTTTCTTGACAGTCACTCCAGTTTTGTTGCTACACAAACATGGTGTTCTTGTTAACATGGTACGAGGAAAGCAACTTCTCTCGCATACACCATCCTGGCTTTTGACCGATGTTCGGACGTCCGGGTTTGAGTCAACTCGGGCGCCGCTTGATAAAACTGGATATTGATAAGCGGCGGCTTGATAGCCAGAGTATTGTGGGTATTGTGGTTGAGCGGCTGCAGCTGGGTAAGCAGGTTGAGGAACCACAGGTACGACTTGGCTAGCGGGTTGTGGCACTGCAGCAACAGGGACAGGGGCAGCTACGAAACCAGGGGCGCGGGGCGGAAAAGATTTGGTGGCGGCGTCGCCTTCTTTGATACATTTGCATGGGTTGTCAGCAGAGACTGCATAAGGGTGGCACGCACTTTGACACCAGCTGCGTTGGTAGGCTTCATTAGACATTGGAGTTGCATTCTACGGCAAAAATGAAAATTCTAAAGTTTAAGATGAAAAATTCCTAGGTCCATTTTTGCTCAGAAGGGAGGGGGTGTCAAAATCACATAATTCTTGTGACATATTTCAAAGAGATATATGCCGATAATAAATTTAAGGAATAAAGAACTTTATGCAGAAAGTTCACAAATCGTTCATTTTTACGAAGCTACTGAATTTACTACGTATAAACTAAATTTACTACCCTTTACTACGCACTTTATAAAATGATCTTGTTGCGTTTTGTGGCTTGGTTTATATTACAACCGATAAAGTTCTTATAATTATCATTTAAATTCAACACATACTTGAACTGGTATATTTGTACTGTTAGTTACAGGCTGAGCAGCTGATGCTGCAGCCGGAGCAGGCTGTTGGGCAGCACTTGCAGCCTGAGGAGCGTCAGGTACAGGATCAGTTACCAGGCTATTCTGTTCTTTAGCCTGTACGTTTTCAGTGTCTTTTTTAGGTTGTTGTTTCTGTTTTTGGTTTTCATGTCCTTTGAGCATCATTGCGCATGCGCATGGCGTAATTCTGGCAATGGCGTTTGGATAACACGCTTTCTTGCAGACACAATCTGGTGTATTGTCTGTGCATATCTGTGGGTAAAAGGCGTTACGTTATGTTTTGGTGGTTGTGTGAGTAAAAAAGCATGTATGAATACAAAAGATAGATTGTTATAAAGTAGTGAATGCGTCAAAGCCTCAAAATTTTAAATATATCATGTCTGGTATATGAATATTGAAGTTCTCATGCGCGGTAGAATTCTAAAATCTAAAGTATGGCTAAAGTAAACTTTCTTCCTAATTAGCTTTACAAGCGAAACCCACATCACCCACATTCCCCATCGATCCGATTTAAGAAATGAATTAGTTGGTTTTATGGGAAAGAAATGAATGAAAATTCAAAAGAAAATCACTCTTACCGCTGGCGCTGCAGCAGGCTGTTGGGCGGATTGCGTGGCTGGAGCGACTTGAGTTGCAAAACCTTTCTTATCATCACCTTCACAACTGCAAGGGCTCAACGATGCAATGCTTTTTGGGTAACAGGCACGCGTACACAAGCATTGTGGGCTATCGTCCGTGCAAAGTTTTGGACCTTGTCCGGTGATGGACTTTGCAGAGTTGGCTTCCATAGTTGCATTTGAGTATTGCTCTTGACATGTACATGGGTCGTTCTAAAAATCATTAATAAAAGAAGTTAGACAAATTCTACACTGCCACTGGTGTGCTTCCCAATTACCTTACAAAGGTAATGAATCAAATGAAAACGAATGTGAAAATGTTACTTACGTTTGCTACGAGGCTAGGGTAGCATGATTTTTGGCAAGCGCATTCTGGTGTGGTGCAGTTATTGGTGACAGTAACATTCTCTGCATTATTAAACTCTTTGAAACCTTCTGAATCTGTAGTTAGGGTATCGTTCCCAGAGCTGGTAGAATTTTCTGGTGTGGTTCTCGTCTGGCTATCTACTGTTACATTGTTGGTAGCAGCTGAGAAGTTACCAAAGTTGGTGAGACCAGCATTTGGAGTGTTAACTTGAGTCAAATCAGCTGCAACAGGGCTGCTTTCATTCTTGGTGACAGCAGCTCCAGAAGCAGTTTGATTGATCAAAGTATCTTGTGTGTTATCAACGACTGGAGCTGAGGTTTCATTTTGAATTGAATCCTCTTTAGCAAGGGATAATTCTGGTGCAACGAGGGCTGTTTGGTTCTGGGAAACAGTTGGCGCTATTGCTGCAGATTGTGGTACTGGAGCATCTGTAGGAATATTTTGAGCAGATTGTACTGCTGGTGATTTTGTTGGTTTAATAGCTGCATATTCTGGTGAGCTTTGAGTTTCTGGTGCTTGAGCATTAGCCTCAGTTTGAGAGAGGGTTATTGGGGAGCTTGCTGCAGATTGTGACGCAGGAGCTGTCTTGTTCTCTTGGTTCATCGCTTTGATTGCTACTTGGTCTTTGCGTTTACCAGCGATTGGTTTCTTCACTTTCTTCGCATGTCTTTTTTCTTGCTTGACGGTGTCTAAATAATGAATCGAATAATGGTCAGCTTCTCCACAATGAAGAAGGTATTTAGCAAAAATATGGAGGCTGACTAACGGATTTAATCTGAAAGCATAAAACACACAATCTTTAATTTGGCATTGACACAATAATTTCATTGGATTGTAGGCAGTGAAAACTGAATATTTGACTAGGGGGGAAATCTATGAGACTATGGTAGATTGCTACATACCTCTTTTATCTTCATAGAGGAGTTTGGTCAGCGAATGATCAATATCCAATTTATGATTCAAGGCGCCGCTTAATTTGGATTGCGGTTGCTCCAATAGCCATGTTGCGTATTCAGAGGCTGCTTGGTTTACAGTCTAAACAAAACAAAGAAAAAGAGTGAAAAAATTAAGGGATTTTCCAGAAAAACAATGTTTGTCTACTGTGTTGAGAATACCAACATATTCGAGAGTTAACCCTCGGATTTTCAATTTAAAAAAACTAATATTCCCTTTGGATTTCAAACATTTCTTAGCGTTTACCCCTCGGATGTCCACTCATTTCTTCAGATTTTCACCACATTTTATGAGCTGACCCCTCGGACAGGAAATCATTACCCTCATCAGTGGATGTAAAACATTTTTTCTGGAAAAGCCCAAGGGTAGAAACTTAGCCCAAGGGTAGAAACTTAGCCCAAGGGTAGAAACTTAGCCCAAGGGTAGAAACTTAGCCCAAGGATAAAAACTTATAATATGATCGCACTGGTAAGATTCGAGATCAGCTGTAGACAGACAGGCAGACAGTGGAGAACGAAGATGATGAGAAGGGTCCTAAACATAAGACGGGTCAAAATCAAAATGATTCAAAATAGTGGAATTCGAAAGCCATGTAAATGAGACTACAGGACTACAACCCACCAGACACAAGACGTCTTTTTAACGTTGAAAAATTGTAAAGACGTCGGAACAACTTTGAAAAAACGTCCTATGTCTGCTGGAAATAATTAATTTGAAACATACATCTTCTTCGTCAGCGGATCGAATGACGTCTTTCTTTACATTGTCGTTACGATTCAAAGTGGAAAATAAATTCGCAAGCTCTAGAAAGTAAAAAGCATAGAAATAGAACGTAAATAATTACAATCAAAAATAACGAAATACTTTATCATGAGTTTAGAAACCTCGTTTTCAGGAAGAGAGTAAGAGGTAATTATTTACGATCATGAAAGTCATTACAACTTCATTTAAAAAAGCTTTCAAAACAGTAAGAAAGGAAGGCATAAAACCTTAACTCTTCCAAAAAATTCTTAAACACATCACTATGCTTAAATATATACAACGTCGGTTTATAAGGTTGTAGACTTTTTTTTAAATAGCAGAAAATCACCAAAGTATAACTACCCTTTTAAACCCACTAGCAATAGTTGACCTTATTTTCATCAAGTTTGGAAGGATACATTTCTAAAAGTCTACAAACGTCTTGTTCAGCATTGTAGAGTGAAGAGTTTCATGTTAAAATGAGTTACTGTTACAGTAACAACAACCATGGATAAATGTGATTGAATACCTGATTTATCAGCGTCAGAGATTTTGGAATCACCAGTCCAATCTTCTCGCAAACCCAAAGCTATAATGCAACGAAGAAAATAACTTGGAAATCCAGAGAAAACAAAACGATTGGTCCAAGTAATACTTTTAGAGTCTTGGAATAATTTCTTTTCTGTGTGAGTATATTTTGTGAGTTGTAGGTTATGAGCATGTTGTTTGGTCTGATTTTTTATACGCTATTTCAGATTTACAATTAGATATAATATAAAGCAAGTTAAACTTTCTTAGTTTGGGCATGTATTTTACACCATTCAAAACTGTCCTGTCCTTCAACCAGCACCCTATCAGCCTCTAGATCACACCCAACATTTTAGAGACTTAATTTTCTTTACACAAACAAACATTTCTTTTTGACAAATTTCGAATTATTATTATAAGCTTGGATTGTAATTTTGGTTAAAAAAAACGATTATGACTAATCACACTGTCACGATCTTGCTGTAAAAACTCTTATTAATTAATATATATGTTATATGTAATTTTGTGTATTGGACGTGACTAGACAAGTTTTAATTAGCCTTTTTAGCAGAATATTCCAGCAGACATTAGGACGTTATTCCAACATCCAATTAACCTTATGACGTTGTTTTTTGGACGTTAAAACAACGTTCAGGGGGGTCTGAAACACGACTGTGCAAAAACCTCTCATTAACATTATGTTCATTTTGTGTCTTAAACATGACTGGGAAAAAAATCAATTAGCCTCAATGAATCACGACTGTGGAAAAAGCTCACGTACCACCACTGTAGCCACCTTTAGGTTCAATTTCATAATAGCGACTTAATTGATTTTTCTTTCTATGTAATGACAGAGTTTTCTCTAAAAGCTGCGGTCTCTGCTATAGAAACAATGACGTTGTATCATTATCTTGTTATACATTACATCATGTTATAGATAGACCAATAGTATTACGTAATGATGACGGAATTGTAATGTTACCAACATATCAACCCTCAATTAAAAAGGTTTTAAGAGAGTCAATTCGTTACATCACAGGCGAACAGTGAATGACGTAATGAAAATTTTAATGATGTAATGTAATATAACTGTGAGGGGCACAATCACAGGGGGATAAACAAAGGCAAAATTTAAACAATTAACCCCACTTGTTACTTTTGAAAGTGGTTTGTTTACATCTGGTAGCAATTAGCTGACCTTATTTACATCAACTTCGAAGGAAGAAGCTCATTTCCAAAAGTCTACGGACCTTTTGTCCGACATTGTATTTTTACGGAATTAAGAGTTTGCCGCTTTTGAATTTTCAACTATAAAACTAGCGGGAAACATTCGGCTTTTTTTATGTTTCCGTAGAAAAGATTACGTCATGGATATCATGAAACATACCTTTCTAAAGTTCTAAAGTTAGGCCAGTGAAAAAAGATCAAACTTAAATACCGGTTAAAAATCAATAAGCTTATTAAACATTAATTTATGCTATGGACATTTAGCGCAATTTAGTGTTGCGCGTCAGTGAAACTTATTTTTATTCTCAAAACTTTTAGCGGCTACCTGGTGAGCTTTAAATCTGAAACGGGCGAAATTGACTTTCCGTGTTTTCAGTCCTTCGAATGAAAACGTGCTTCTGAAAACATCTGAAAGACTTCGTGTAGAAGTTTTTCTTCAAGACTAACCAAGGTTTTGAACAGTTTTTACCAATTATTTTGCTATTGGTCTTTCTCCCTGACAAAAACACCAAAAGGGTGACCTTGAATAGAAAATGACTAGCTTTCCCTGACTACTAGTACTTACTTCCTTAATTTTAAAAGTTGATTAATTTTCCCCTGACAGCTGGGAACCCATGCTTACCGTCTTTGTTGTCAACATCATCTGTGTCAAATGATCGTTTCTCTGCAAAAAGAAAACAAAACATTATAGTGTAAAGTCTGAAATACTGCTATACAATCACGTATGAGAAAGAGTGTCGGCTGAAAGATAGGTGTGGCTTTTGGTAACTCGTTTAAATTTTTGCAAATATGATGAAAGAACAGTAGATTTTTATGACCCCACTAGAAAATACATTACCATTTCACGCAACCAAGTGGGTTTGATAGTTTGACGTTCACCCACATTGAGCTTTTGGTACCCACTGGGACACAGAGACAGGGGTGTTATAAAGGAATAGACCCCTGAATTTCATCCTCTGACTATTTTCATTTTTGCTACCCTAGTACCAGATGTTTCAAAGATAACCGTCAGCTGGGAGGATACTAACCAGAGAGAAAGAAAATATGTGTGAAGAAGCTTGTGTAGAAATGTTCCATAGAAGTCTTTAATCTGCAAAATTACTAACTGTCGCCAAAGATTCAAAACAAAAATCGAAAAATTAATCCCTCTTCACAATATATATCAGCTGCTGCATGTAAACCGAAACCAACTAGATTCTCTCAACGATAAAATATAATTCAAAAGATGGACTTATACCACATGAAAATGGAATAAAAGGAACATAATCCAAAAATTGGACCTTCAACACAGGGGCCACGACAATGATGGGGCTGGTGGAGATCTGGCCCAACGAATTTTTTGTAGAACAATAAGAAAGTGTATCACAATAGCTTTTACTATTCATTCTGATGGGTATGACTGACTGACTGACTGACTGACTGACTGAGCCAATAAACTTTAAAGGGCTGTTACCGGGTGATTAGCAATAATTAGCATTGCGTCATTTATTCTTATAGTATTATTATTAGAGACAAGGAATTCGCGGATTTTTCTAACACTTAGTGCTTGGAGGTAGAAGCCAGGATTTCAATTATCCTAAAGATTGTGTTTTCACTTCAGACTCCTCTTAAGTGTTGGAACAGAAAGAAACGGGTTTCATGGCTATATAATACATGAGCCCTATGGTTACTCTAATCTGATATTCAGAAATTTAACAATATTATGATAGAGATATGGAGAGAAACAAGCTCTTAGCCTTGAATCAAAACAATGTATTTGTTTCGGGAAGGAGAATTCAAGAATAGAAATTCTGTTTTATTTTGGAGAATTGCGGTCTGTTGACTAATAAGCTGTCCTTTTTTGATCTTTTTTATTTGAGTTTATAATAAAATTAAACTATAGAAAAAATGAGAACAGGAGACAGACAAAAGAAAAAAAGGGAAAGATGGAGGTAGTATATGACAAAATGTAGATAGAAATTGTTTGAAAATCGAGAAAAAAAATCAAATTCAATTAGACTATGACACGGATATGATTTCACTGTAAAGAAATTTACACATGAAACACAAGACACGAAAATTGGTTACTTTTTGATGCAGTTTTCTTTAGTGACTTTAATTGGACTTTGACAGCTTGCGGGGTGATTTGTATTTGGTATTTTTATGAGAGTTTAGATAGAAAAGTTTATTTTGTAGATTTCAAATTGAAGTAGAAAAGAGAAAATTGGAACAGTGAAAATTTTCGAAATTATTTTTTTTCTTATTTGAAAATTATTTTTTTCTTTTCTATACTCCGATCAACAAATTTTGTTTTTTTATATGGTCTCAATTGAGCTAGATTCTTCAATAAAAAATCATAAAAAAGTATTATGCTTGTCCCAGGAAGTTTAGCATCGCGGTACCTTTACGGCAAAATCAGCTTTTCGGCTTTTTGGATCATCTTTTCAACTATTTATGATTTGCGAATCAGCTTTTCGGTTTTTCAAATCAGCCTTTCCATTTTTTTTCAGCCATATTTTCAACTTTTAAGATTTTCAAACCATCTTTCAGTTTTTCGATTCAACTTTTCAGCTATTTAAGTTTTCCTTCAAATTGTCTTTTCGAATCAGCTTTTCGGCTTTTTTAAATAAAAACATTTTACTACAATGCTTTCAAAAAAGATATCGCAGGAAATATGAAAATCTGAAAGCCAAAGTATAAAAAGTAGGAAAGAAGAAGTCGTTTCTCACTTTTGAGAAGGGACAAGAGACGATTTCTTGAATTTTTAAATTTGGCCGAAAAAGGCCCCTCGTGGTTAAGGACATTTTGAATCGAAAAAAATAAGATAAAATAAAAAATTGATAAAAATTGTATGCAACATAAAATATTTTCGAATAAAAAATTGTCAAGAAAAGAGGTTGGAAAAAAATATTTATTATTTAAATATTTTGAAGAAAAAGTATCCAGATTATGTTATCAATATTTACAAGACGAAAACAAACTGATTTTTATCACAATATTCACAATAATATGTCTTCCTGAATCTTTTTTCAGAAACAGTGTATTTTTATGGCTATATTTCTTTTCATTATTTATTTTGGTTTGGTATCTCATTGTTGAATTATAGCATCTTCAATATTTGTCGCAGGACTGATTAAAATGGTTTTAATATTGTAAACTATCATTTTCGCGCAAGATTTTGCGCCCCAAAATTTTTAGATTTTCACACAGAAGTGAGTTCAAGCCTTGAGAAAAACACTTGCAAAGTTTTAACAGATTTGAACGAGTGGCTATTGTAAATATGGGCTCTGAATGAGGTCTATATCATATTCTAGCTATTTTCTATAAAAAGCTTCCAATTTTTGACAGCAAAACTTTGCGCATGATGTAGTGCTTGTCAATATCTAAACAATAGTACCAAATTTATTAAAATTCCATTTACTTATCAAAAGTTATGAACGCAAAATGTAGTTAATGACAATCTTGTTGCAACAGACTTGAGTTGTTTTATTCCAGGAAAAAAGAAAGGCTCGAGCTAGGATTTAGTTCAATTTAGAGAAAAGTAAATAGAAAATATGGGATGAAAAGGACAGATCCCATGAAATTGTATAACTATTAAACTATTATAACCATTTTTCCTTCACTGTCTTCATAACTTAGAAGGTCCGGGACGTTGTTTCAACGTCAGAACGTCAGAACGACATTTGGACGTTTTAAAATAACGTTGTGTGTCTGCTGGGAAATTTAAGGAATTTTCCAATCTTTTAAAGTAAACACGATGAAAAAATGAATCCAAAACAAGGCTTACAACAACAACAAGACAACATCAATAACGCCAACAGGTACGACGTATACAACTGGTTGTCACGACTAACAACAAAAGAACCTTTGATCAACCAATGGTTAGCTGAAGGAGATGGAAACCATGTCATCGAGTTGTACAAAAATACAGACAACCAATCGAGTGGACCAAGTAAGGTTTTGTTTATTAGAAGATTTAGGAAAAAAGGTAGTACTCTGATATATACCAAAATCAATGACCAACCAATTAAGGTTAACATTTTAAAGTATTTTTTGAGGTGCAAAATCCATGTTTTGGGTTTGAAAGTTTGCCAGATAATATAGGTTGCAGATAAATATTATTGGAATACTGCTTGTTAATTGCTTTTCATGTCAATATAAAAAGTGACTAACCAAAATTACAAAAGTTTACTTGTTACAATTTCTTTATGCATTGTTTTATTATAGGTCTATGGGTATGGGTGGTTGGCGTTTTATCCTTTGCGGTAATTTGTATGTGTATTATCATTTTAATTGGACTTGGTAAATGTTGTAAATGGTAAGTCCACTAATTGGAATTCAAGCAATCCCATCTTTTCTTATATGGTTTCCCTATGGGGTATTGTTTTCTCCTATAGGGTTTCCATATGGGGTGTTGGTTTCTCCTATATGGTTTCCTTACGGGGTGTCATTGTTTTCCTATGGGGTTTCTCTATGGGGTGTTATTGTTTTCCTAAAAGGTTTCCGTATGGGGTGTTGTTTTCTCCTATATAGGGTTTCCCTATGGGATGTTGTTTTCTTCTAAAGGGTTTCCTTATGGGGTATTATTGTTTTCCTATTATAGGGTTTCCCTATAGGGTGTTGATTTCTCATATATATGGTTTCCCTATGGGGTGTTATTGTTTTCCTATAGGGTTTCCCTATTGGTTGTTATTGTTTTCCTATAGGATTTTCATATGGGATGTTGCGTTTTCCTGTTTTCTCACTGTGATGATGCTTTAATTTGAATAAAAACCTGGAAAGAAGTAGATATATCACCAATCATGGGCTTTGGGTTTGAACTGATAAAGTATTTTCCAAGTAGAAATTCCCGGGGAGGATTAACCTTGACGACCGGCGCCCTTTTTGGAAAATTTGCCTGATTTTTGGACTGTGTCAGAGACTAGAAGGAAAAGTTCCGAAATATCAAAAAATAGTCACGTATCAACACAAGCAAAAACCAATCATGCTTCGTTTTGTTTTCCAGGGAACCAAGTCATGGTAAAGATTACGATTTATGGAAACTCACAAAAACTGGTGTTCGAAAGCTATGGAAAAAGTAAGATGATTATCGATTATCTATAGATGGTAAATCCTCAAACTTTTAAGCTCCAAGCCTAAGAATAATAAGCTTCAATGGATATGTAAACAAAACAGATACATAAAACAACAGGTGTGGAGATTGCCTTATACTCAGTGACTTAAAAGCATGCGATGATGGAATTGTGACCAATAGTGTAAACTAGGTAAACGAAATGAAAAGTTTTTTCACTCAGTTAATTTTATTCACCAAGGGCATCAAGAAACAAAGGGTGCAACTACGACAGAAACAACGGCATGAACAATTTATCCGAAACAAACAACGGTGATCCTTACGAGCGACCATTGGCAATGGATGAAATAGTGGTCTATCGACGTGTTACACTTGAAAACGAACAAAAATCATTATTGTTGAAGGAAACCATAGAAAATCAACAGAATGGTAAGATTATTTTAAAGCATCAAAGTTTATGAAAAATGGGCTTTCCAGAACACTCTGTACGGAGTACGGATTTCCCCCTGTTAAGGATGTCGATTTTTCTTAACACCAGCCCGCCCCCTGGACAGTCATTTTAATAATTCACAGTAAATACACAGTCTGTTTGACACTAGCCTTGACGAATAAGGCCAAACATCACACGGTGAAACAAAGGGTAAAATAGAAGATCTTGAGAGACATCTGCAAAAGAATTCTAGTCAACAGGATTTATACTTGATTGATTTTACGTCCAAAAGAAAAAAACAACACTTTATCAGAATTTCGAAAGCATAGATCTACATATAAGAAACACCAGCCCGCCCCCCTGGATATCCGTGCTAGAAATTTCAAACCCCCTGGATATCTTATATCCTCAACAGTGGGGGTAGGTATTATTTGTGGAAAGGCTCAGCTCAGTGATTCGACTGTACAGAGCTTGTTTGACCTTAATACATGATCTTAAAGCTCACAGGACTACTTTTCAATGGCCAATATTAAATAGTTAGTATTATCATTCATTTAATTCGCTAATTTAGCAGCATGGTCTAGCTTGGTCAACAAGTCGGACGTATTTTTGATGATGTAGTCTATTTTGGACCTAGAACTTAAACCGTTCCTTTTGAATAGCTGGAACATGTCGATCACATCGAAGGGGATCTGTGGAGATAATGTTCGTCAGACTTCTTAAAAATACTATCCGAATTTGTATTCTGTTTCTATCGCCGTAGTTTCCCGGGAAATTCCAAGTCCTTAACCCAGTAAATACAAAACGTCACTTTGACGTCCAAACAACGTCTTTTAATCACCAGGAAACGTCACACGGACGTTCAAAAACGTCTTGTCGTGTTTACTGGGAATGTTATCTCTATTTTGTAAACATTTAACAACATTCTTTTTTCAGATTCTGCTCGAAGTTCACCTTTCTCACCGCAACGTTCATCCAAACGTGCAAGCTCAAAACACAACAGCATACATTTCAGTCCCGAACGACTATCTTCACCTAGCCTGAAAGCCAAGCAAGCTCTACAAAAAATAAAATGTTTAACAAGGACTCTATCAACCTCTGAGACTACACCTAATAGCAAAGCAACTGTTGAAAGCTTCCAGGCTAGACCTCTACCTCCACTTCCAACATCACCCGAGTTCGTTCTACAGGAAGATTCTCCTTTTAAAATACACAGTCTATTTGACACTAGCCTTGACGAACAACGTCAAACATCACACGGTGAAACAAAGGCTAAAATGAAACTAGAAGATCTTGAGAGACGTCTGCAAAAGAATTCTAGTCAACAGGATTTATACTTGATTGATTTTACGTCCAAAAGGAAAAACACTTTATCAGAATTTCGAAAGCATAGATCTACGTATAAGAATCGAACTAAAGAAATCAGTAAATTTGAGATGCTGCGTGATCGATCTAGCTCCATCGATGAACGATTATCTGAAGCATCATTGAAACGTCAAAGGACCCATATAAGACGCTCGCGTAGTTTAGACGATTTGGATAATGTCACAGTAAATAAAATATATGTTGATGTGAAAATGTATGAAGAAGTACCTGAGAATATGAGGAAACTAGACCCCCTGAAAGAACCCTACGAAAGTAACCGTGTAGATGACTATTCACCCAGAAACGGGGGTTCGTCGATGATGTCTCCGAGAGACGGGGGTATAACAGTTAGTACAAACACATTATATGGAACAGTCAAGGGTGAGAACGCATATGCCAGAATCACAGACCTTCCTGAAGTAGCAAATCGTTTAGAGATTCAGAAACGCCCTATGCCGCCCACTCCAACTTTATTGGACTTATGCTTCATGAAACAGAACCCCGCCCTACCACCCCATCAACAGAACAAGAAATTAAAGAACCATATTTATCAAAGAGCGAACCGTGGAAGGCCACTCTCACAGCAGTTTCCATCTTTTAGAAGCAGTGTTTCAGGATCGAGTGGCCCATACGCTAAGATCAGTGATGTTTTGGAGTTACAAAGACATTCAAGATTCTATTCAACAAGTTGATATTGTGTGAAACTTTTATCAAAATATTTAAACCAAGTTTAAGATATTTTTCACATTATTTTTGAAAGATGATCATCATTCTTTATAAAAGTGAGAGACTTTCCTGATTGTAAATTGTTTTTTTTACACTTGGCTTTGTATCCATAACGTAATCTCTTCCACAGAAGCCGCTTGTTTGCCACGAGTTTCATTGATGAAAATTCACAACTGGTGGCAAACACCCGGCCTTTTAAGATGTTTTTGTAGAAAAGATTACGTCATGAATATCATTAAATACTGAGATTCGAACAGTTTTCAGCCATCTTTTTTGTTGTTGTAAACAAGTATAAAGAAGGTATATATTATTTTGTTAAGAAGAAAAGCTTTATTCTTACCATGCCGTTTTTGTTCAGCTCGCTTCAAAAGTGTGTGATAAAAGTGATCTAAAGAAAGAAAGTATGCAAAAAAAATTAAATTTGGAGGAGGGATAATACCTTATTCAGAAAAAGAAAATCAAGTCATAATGCTAAGAATCTCAAATATATTTTTAGTCATTCTCATTCGGTCAGTCTTTGCAGTAGGATGGTCTAGTTAGTAAAAATTCGAGAGATTCCACGAGAAGGAGGCAAAAATCAAATAATTCAATTGTAAATACTTAAGGATAAAAGAATAACAGTTTTAATCAAAATACATTCGAGGGACGAAGAAAGATTTCACAAGTATGCTATTTAATTTTAAGTTATTTCAATATCAAAGACACAAGCCAGCAGGAACAGGACGTTGTTTCAAAGTCATAACGTTATTTGGACGATGAAACAATGTTGACATAACGTTGTATGTCTGCCTGGAATGAAGAAACTACCCAGTTACCTTCTTCTTCACGCCTCTTTCGGACAACTGATTCATGGGAAGCATCAAAGGAATCCTCATCTTCATCATCTGTGAATTAGAAGGTAAAAAAATATATATATATTAAACAGTATATATTTTAGAAGAATTTAACAGAAGATTTCAAACTTATAAACGTCTCATCTCGGATCTATTTGAGAATTTTCTCAATTAGAGTCAGCAGGCATATGCACAGAACGTTGTTTCAACGTCAGTACGTTATTTGGATGTTGAAACAATGTTCGAATAACGTTAGGAAAGTTTAAGGAGCTGTTAAACTAAATTGAGTTGAAATGGATCTAAAGCTTTCCAGTTAATCTTTATAATTTCTGAGAAACTTGATTCATTAGAGCTGGAGTTAAGCTTTGATGGTTAGTGGGGTTAAGAACAATATAATTATCATACCTCTATTTCTGCGTTGTTCCCTCAACAGTGGTCTGTCAGCTTCAGCACTTGCTCTTCGTAATAGCCTTCGGAAACCATCGTCTAAAACAGGTTGATGATTTGTTTTATTTAAAAATATATTTTTTAGCACTTTGTAGGTTATCTAGAATAACTTCAAACAAAATGCATTGTGAAATCGAAAACAACAATAATTTGCATAAACAAACATTTTAAAATGATTCTTAATGCTAGTTCACTGTTTTTCTTCGGAAATTAAAACGTTTTAAAATATTTCTATGACATTAGCAAAAACATTCTAGATAAATGGAAGAACTATTTATTTCAAAAGATGGAGTTTATGAAAACAAATCTTGGGCCAAATTTGAGGTAAATTGAACAAGATAATCAAGATTATATTATTTAGACAAATTTAATTATCATTTTTTGCTAATTATTTCTTAATTTTGGTTTTGGAATTTCTTGTTCAATTTGCATTTACTGCATTTTCCGAAACTGCTGACAGTCTTAAAATTTTATGGTAAATTTGACAGTTCTTTAAACATCAAGGACAAACAATTACATTTTTAATACCTACACTCAACCTTCATATTTACATTTCTATTGTTGATAACAAAACTTATTTACAAATTCTTAATTAAAGATTTCAACATATAACTCAACAACTAAAATTTCAATTATTGAAAAACTTTATAACCCATATACAACACCTTATCATGAAAAAAGATTTATACTATCCTATCGCACCCACAAAGCATCAATATTATTCAATACTGAAAAATATGCTCACTTGGCCTTGCCTTAATAATCTTTCACTTAGTTTTAAAGTGACTTAAAAGGTCCCGAATACAAATTTTAAGTTGGTATTTTCATTCCCACTTCCTCATCAGTTTCAATGCCAGTTTCTTCAATCAGATTTTTCTTCGTTTTGGGATATCCTTCGAGTATACAATCCATCATTTCTGTTGTCATGCGTTTACGTTTCTTCCAGTGAGTCACCATTTTTCCAGTATGAAGCTTGATTTTCTGGCGTTCCTCCTTGGAAATCAAACAACGCCCACCTTTGATTTTGTTTATCTTTGAAGTTAGTTCCATGTTTCTTTCTTTCAATGCTTTGACTGCAACTTCAAGTTCTTGTGTTGTCATTTGTTTAGAGTAGGAAGAGATTTCTCTATCTTGCTCGCTAATTTCAGACTTAAGCTTTGATAGATTTGCTTGTAAGTCAGCTGATTTTGAATCAAGTGCAGTAAGCTCTTCAGGTTTGATATCTCCAAATTTATCTTGAGAAGGACCATAACACTTCTGTTTGCCATAGGTTTTTTCAATCACTTTACTTTGTTCTGCCAAAGATTCAAGTGCTTTTACAACAGCAGTTTTTCCAAACTCTTTGTGTAGATTCAGAAATATATCAGCAGCACTGTAAGGTCTATTTTGTTTTTCAAGATATTCTTGAATCACTTTGTTTGGATCTCTTTTAGAAGTCATGATTTTTTGTTTTGCTATATTGAATACTATTCTAAGAATAAAAACCCTACGAACTGAAGGAAAAAGTTGTGAAGATAATTATATGAAAATCCTTAAAATGAGTTAAAATGACAAATCTAAAATCCCCACAAGCAGAATTTCATTTTCAAAGGCAAATGTTGGTCAATGATTTGATTGAGTGCTACTCCTCAATAGGACCAGCATGACCAGATGATTGGGAAAAAACAGAGAAATAATTTACTTATCGAGACACAATGTTTCTGATTACACAATTTAAAAAATGAGCTTTTTTTATAGAAGTCGATCTGACTGTCTGTAGAGTGAGAGCCAGGATGTATGAACAAGCGTTAGAGTAATCTTCATTTTACAATGGTTAAACTTTATAAAAGTTCAAAATTATCTTACACTCACATACCTAATGAGTAGCATGTAACATTATATTGAACGCACAAACAAACAAAAAGCCTCTCATGCTCAACCCATTCAATGGGTCATTCCAGAAAATTTCCGTAAACCCCCTCCGGACGACACAAACTTTTGCACATTTTTTTGCCTCTGAAATAATTTGATATCCCACAACCCTTTGGAAATTTGATGAATTTTTTCCAAAAACATCCAAAAAGAAATCCCATGTTTATTCTTTGTTTTTGAATTAAATGCATCAGAAATACACATACACGTCATTTTCTTCTTTGGCCTCTGAAATTTTGAATTCGGAATTTTGGAAGAAATGCTTTGCTTTGGAAATTCCGTGTCGTCCAGGCCCCATTAACGGACAAATTCTCGAATGGCCCAATATTTCATGTTCCCAAATTAAAAAAAGTTACAACATACAGGATTCCATTAATTTATCTAAAACTACTACTTATTAACAAGGTAGTAACAACTATTTTACAGACTGACCGACTCATTAAAAACTGACGATCTGCCTGTAGAACAACAAATTAAATTGGTCTCGCCCTATAGACCAAATTGTAGTATGAAAGGAAAACAAAAATATCTAATTGAATCTATTCTCCAGAGATGAAACTCGCACAAATTCTCTGTGATTGTAACTTTTATAATCATTCCTACATCATGTAACTCCTTAGTATCTGCATTTTTTCTTTCAAGTCACATGTCATCTTTCAGTTCTTTATTACAAAGAAAAGAAGAACATGAAAATCAGGCTGGATAGAACTGTGCAAATGTTATTTTTCTACCACTCTTGCTTGAAAATTTCAAGTAATTTCACAGATGCAAAATTTTTTAGATAGAGCCATTTATTAAAGACTTTTTTCCTAGATTATGAAAAAGAGTAGAGACAAAACACCCGCTTTTACGGGATTTTAAAGATGTGAGTGAGGACAAAAACTTGTCAGTATTCCCTGACACTGATATGCTAGATAATTTTTTGAATTGATAACTGGCCTACTAACATTTAAGTAAGACTTTTTTTGCTGAATAGATATATGACCCCCCCCTCCCCCTCGGTTTACGTGATGACGTGATGACGTGACTTTTTTTAGTTCGTGATGGCGTGATTTTAAATTTTAAAGTGCGTGATTGCGTGACCTAAGTTGCCTACGTGATCGTGATAAAAAGAAAATTTTAGTTGTGATTATTGCGTGATTTATGTTCTTTTTTTCATAAAGCGTGATAAAGAAATTGAACATTGAACAATTTTACATACTGACGTTGAAAATAAAAAATCATCCTCTTAACGTTAGCTCTTTTTCTGATAAAATCTTTTGCAAGAGGCTTGTTTTAGCCAATCTAGATACTGTAGGCTAATTTTGAAAATCTTTCTGGCTCGTGGCGTCTTTTTTATAAGAATATATAACTCCTATATTGCCAAAATACTAAAATTATATACTAAAATAAAACATCAAAATATGCACATGGAAAATTTTAAAGGAAACCTTACTCTGAAAAATAGCTAGCTCCTCAATTCTCCTGGAATCTCCTCATGTAAAGTTCATAAATGATGAAAGTTTATATGATACTAAGCTTTAAAAAATATTGGCCTATGTTGCCCTTTGTTCAAGACATTGATTTCCTAAATTTCTTGAAAACTTTACTGCGCGCTTCGCTGTTTTGTTTTCTTTATTGATTCATACATTTGAGTGTGTTTTTAGCCAATCTAGGGCATTATAAATCAAAAAGTTTCTGCCCCGTGCGTCGGGCCCAATGTCAAGATTTTTCTTATATTTTTTGTTGTGTTTTTAGCTTGAACAATTCAATATCAATCAAACGATAAGGACGAGACCTTTGTCAATTTACTATCCCAAACAATCAGCCTGCAGGAAAGTTGATATAATTGATTTCAGGAATGACTAAAGAACGCATAAATTCGTAAATTTTCTTAGTCTACTCTAGTTAATAAAGAGTACCTAAATGAAAATATTTTCTTGTGAGCCACCTAAAAAAATCTCAAATCTAAAGGAGGAACCTAGATACCGTATTGGAGGATCTAATTTCTTTGAGGTACCTTTTGTTTTTAGTTGTTATTTACTAACAATATAGCAGGGTTATCTGCAGTCATGAAAAACCTGAAGTCTCCTCAATTTTCCTGAAATTTATGAAAATTTCTCAATTTTCTTTCTAAATCTCCTCAAAACCAAGTGAAAATTTCTCCTCAATTATCCTTAAAACTCCTCATTTTTGAGAAATTAAATCTTGTGGGATATTTCACCCTTATTTTTTTGCTAAATCATAATATCACCCTCAATGAAAAAATATTTTTGTTATAAAAAACATGAATTATGGCCCCACCACTTTAAACAACCGACAGCCGTGGTCCCTTTAAATTAATGATATATGGGCATGCAGTTTTAGTGTCAATCCTATTTTTTCCCCAACTATGCAAATGCTTGTCCTTCTATTCGATTAATTGCAAAAAAGGTTGCATATCCTTCATACAGTATCAAACAAATCAAAAGAGATGGCATGATCGTGATTAGAAACTTATTTTTGCGTGATGGCGTGATTTGAAAGGTGACTGGGGGGCCTCATATATCCTTCTGTTAAATATTGCTAGAGAAAGCCAACCATCAACCAGTAAACATCTCAACCATACCATACCAACTGCTGGATCTGCTCCTGATCTGTTGATGTCGCTGGCTGATGTTTGTCCATGACTATAAATTTTCCCGCTAAAATTTGTGGAGCAATATGTCGAGAACGGCGGAAATATTAAAACGGAAACGCATTATTACGGACGTTTCGCTTTGCAAAACAACAGCCACCGAGGGAATATTCTTGTATAGACAAATATTTTCTTTTACGATTGAATATCAGTTGAGCATTAAATTTGCTTATTACATACCATGTAACACTGTATTATAGACAAGACAGAAACGTTACAATTCCACATACAATGCGCGCAACGTGCACTTTGGGTTTTGAGATTTCAAAGTATTAAAAAAATAAGGTAAGTTGACCAACCTTCATCAATAGTCAATGCATCCACCCCAAAGCCATCAAGGTGTGCAGAAAATGCACAAAATAACGCACCAATAGCGATCAAGCGCAACATTATGTTCATTCCATTTGATAGTTTTGTAAAAATATATTTTCCTTTTTTTTCGAACACGAACAAAAAAACAAAAGTGAAATTTTTATCAAAATACAACAGACAACTATTTTATCAATTTCCTTGGTAAATTTTAACAAAAAGATAATTAATTTGATACTTTTTGTAAAGCAATGTTCATGCTTAGCTAGAGCAGCTCTTTGCAAATAGCGACTGCAAGCGAAACATTATGCTCATCCATGCGAATCAAAATCAGTCATGCGTAAACTCAAATATTTATAACAACCAAATTATTGAAACTGAGATAAAGAGGGGGAAAAGGGGGGCGTTAATTCTTCAGATTTTGATAAATTTTCCCTGTACCATTTCTTTTATGAAATTCATGTCACCACTATTTCACTATTTGATTAAAATTCCGAAAAATAATCGAGAGGGTGAAATTTGGAGGTAAGCTTTTCTCGGTATCTCAATCATTGACCAAACTCGGAACTTTTTAAACATCGCAACTTCAAACAAACCCCGGTGGCGAAGTTGGCAATATCAAAACCTTTAAGTCTATGCTGATGGGAGTCCCCGCTAGGTTTCATAACTTTATTGGGAGATTGTGTTGTTCGGTAATAGTGTACTAGTGGAAAATATGTTAAGCTAAGACTACACTGAGCAATATTTTCAGGCGCTTGCAATGCAATTTAGATTGCGTTGCAAGCGCCTGAAAGAAATTAGTGTAGCCAGGTCATTTTTTCTGCAATCTTTTATGCAACGCATCAATCAAAAACGAAAAACATGTTGCAGAAATCAGATCTATATCTATATATTTATATATACAAAAGTCAGATCTATTTTGTTGCAGCCTCCTGCAATTTTTCTGCAATAAAGAGGGGAATTTTTCTTCGTTTTTGCTCTCTTCTTTTGTCCTATTGTTTAAAACACTCAAAGAGCACATGATCTTGATGAAAATAATTGCACAACTAACTATCGGTGGTTAGACATAAACTCTTTTCAAGGCAATGGTTGCGTTGCAAGCGCCTGAAAGAAATTCTCAGTGTAGCCTTAGCTTTATTCTAAAGATATTTCTCGTTTAAACGGAAAGAAAATTCAGTATTGATTTCCTTACCAATATCCGATATTTTGATGTTCTGTTGGCTTTGCTCCAAATAATTCAAAATCAAACAGAATTTTACTGTTTAACGTTTATGGAATATTTTTTACGAATTATTCGCTAACAATCAGTTTAAAGATGATGTAAAAAATAGCCTTTGTTAAGTTTGGTATTTCTGCTGTAAATACTTTTTCCATAATAATCTTGATATAATCAACTAGCTGGCAAGCCAGCGTCGCATGTCGCTGGCACGACATTGTCGCTATAATGACATCGCTTCGCTCTTTTTAAAATCACTGAACAACACAGCGAGATTTGACTCCCTATCAGTTAATGAAAATGATAGTTTATCTGTTCAAATAACCGTCCAGACGGATGTACAACAACTTAAGGTAAACTGAAATTTGAACCAAAGGTTTGGTGTATTTCTTTTTTTCAAAATAGAAAGTAAACTTGAGCCAGCTAAAAGTATAATTTCTCTAAAAAGAGTTTTATGGGATTACGCCCTTAAAAGACGGAAGAATAACATAACATAATACGACAGAAAATATAGAGCTACTATAGAGCCTCTAAGTCTGTACATGGTAAATACAATACGTTCTTTCTTTATTAGTTACAAGGCCAATCAGGTCAGGCTTTTGGTATGATAAGAAAAAAAGAAATCAGCCATGCAATTAATACTTTTATGAAATATACCAAAGGCAAGGGACACGGTACAAAATTCAATATTATTATAAACGATTGTTTATTAGAAAATAAAGTTTAAATTGAATTCTGTGTGTAGATCCAGTTTTCCCGCGTATGGTGAATCGAGACTGCAATCGATCTCCTCAACATCAAGATGTTCAACGATAGGGTTTTCGTTGATGAAATCCTTGATATCTACTTGCATATTCGTCTTGAGTGATACATTGGCGAGTTTAAGGGTCGACTTGGATTCATCTTACATTTCGAGTTTGAATTTTGAAAGTGTCCAGTTGTCTAGATTCGGTTTGGTACGCGACGAATGAGGGTGTGACTCGATGACGAATCAGAGCGATACAGTTCGATATGTTTGAATTGGCGCAATACTGTTTGAATGTAGGGATTTTGAAGAAAGTCAATGTGGAACAGGCTTGTTCGTAACTTTTGATTGATTAAGCTTCAAACTGAAATAGATGAAATATTGAAATAAATTGAATAAAATTTTGACAACATGAATTTTTGCATGAGGTTGGAGGAGTGAATTCTCAAAGGAACAGGATGAAATTCTTACAAACAGTCGCAGGATAGTTTGCTCTGTAATCAGGACTACTAATATTGGTTGCCTCGCTTGTGCGTTTCAATTTTTAACACAGGGGGTAATAAACAACTCTATTTTTGAATGGTTTGCAGGAAAAACTGCGTCTAAAATGCAAACAGAGCCCCCGTGAAAAAGTACCGTGCGCGTAAAAATCGATATCCAAAACCAAAACGCACCAGAATAGGGCTTCAGACGTTTTAGCGTATTATAATATAGATGATATATTTTCGCGATATTTACCACCCGGTATAATCTTTAAATGCCGTTTTCCATTCTATGAAGCCGCAGCATTAATTTTGCTGAAGAAAAAGTCAAAATTCATTGCGGTAACGCGAGATGAATAGAAATCCGAAGATTTATTTGAATTACGCTCTTTACATATTTCTTTTTGATTAGTGGATGGACTTTTCAACGTTCTTAGAACTAATTCTTTGCCAATATCTATATGAAAAGGTTTTAATGTATTTGAATCTTCTCATTCGATAGTGCTCAATATATTTGATAGAGCTTATGTAGTAAATTGGAGACAATTTTTTGTTCCAAACTCAGAGTTTAACGGCGCTGAGCCGATCTTCAGTGAAATCTTTCAACGATTTCATAGCAACGATTTCACTGATTTCACTGTGTTGCCATGTTGACGGTGCTATGTTAAGAAACAGAGATAAGAGATTTGTAGGCTCATCATGATAATGTATTTCTCTAACACTAATTTTCTTTATCAGTATCAAAGAAACAAGTCTTTCGGGCCCCTCTTCAGGGTCACTTTCAGCATGAAAATACTCCAGCCCTGAGTTCAAAGGGTTGCGTGCAACACTCGGGTCAGAAAGTAAGAAATTCATGCAAATGACTTTAAAACATTGTGTCATCAATAGCTATATAGATATCAATCAATCAATGTTATATGGATTTTATATTTCCTTTTTTTTAATTTTTCCTTTTTTGAAGCCAATTGAAATCCATGCCAAAAAAACAAAGGTAAAAAGTACTTAAAAATTCTTGTGGTCGCGTCATGCCGTACAGATTGTTTTGGCTTTTGTCAATGAATAATGCGTTATAGCATGACTTAGATATGTAAACAAAAAGAAAAATCTAATCTAGAAATGCTTAGTGATGTATGTCTTTCATCTCAAATTTGATGATTCAACATATATGGCGCACCTAATTCATAGTACCAATCCCTTGGTTTTGATAATAATAGACAGTTTTTTTGTAATTATCCATTTCCGATTTCTTTCAAATTTGATGATTCAGCAAGAAACACCCAATCCCTGGGTTGCGATCATGGATATTTTTCCGTGATTATACATTTCCGATTTCTTTCAAATTTGCTAACACAGCATATCCAATTCACTTTTAACTTATACATGCTAATGTAACCATGTGAACGATGAACAGTTTCGATATTTCTGTTACACCGCCTCCTGTATCTGTGACCCACTGCCTCACTGGTCACCACAGTGGAAAAGTGACTCAAAAAGGCAAGTTTTTCGCCCCAGTGGAGAAAATTAACACTTTGACAAAAAAACATTCTAGGATATAAATGCAACGAATTATTTGAGGTCAATATTTTTTACGCATTTCAAATACGAAATTGAAAATAAAAAAATGAACGCCTCTATTTCTCGATTTTATTTCTCGATTATTATTCCATTTTGTGAACCCATCTACTAATCTACTAGTACTAGTCATCTGACTTTAACGAAGAATATGACAATGTAATGCACACACTACACTGTAAGACCTGTAAGAAAGAAAATTTACACAAGAAAACTATTGCAGTGCAGAGACAGATAAAGAAGATATTCAATATTTTGACGAAGAGTTTTGACTTTCCAAATTAGGAATATGAACAAAAAGCAACACTCTGTATCCGTCACTGCAAATATGCTTTGTTAACGTTCTTGGTTTGTTGTTATTTGGTAATTTTCCAAGACTTCTCAATCATATTTATCTTTTCATTTTCCCAATTTCCTGTGTTAATGGTAATTGGTTCAAGAATATAGGTACGGCTTTATCACTTTTTATAATCTTACCGAGAGACTACTGAAGCGAAAAAAACCGTGCCACTTTTCAAACGCTCAGTCAGTCAAAGATAAATGATAAAGTAATGGAGGAATTTGGGTTTTTCCATTGCAATTTGTCCAATTATAAGGGTCTGGATTATTCAAACTTTTTTCCTCGTACCATGTATGGCCATGGATGCTCGCACCAAGGGCAATAAGCTTTCTGACATTATAAAGACGACGTTTTTCCCTTTTTTCCCGGCATGGCCGCCGACAGTTCGCCTCGTTTCAAAGTAATTCGTTTTCATTCATAGGTTGAAATGCGAAATTGTAACTTTTTGACACACCATGACACTCATATTTCGAATATTTCAAACTCGTTCCCGGTCCTCTTCATATGGAAGTTTTTATGATTTTACTGAACGATTCGTAATTTTATCATGCAAATCAAACAATGGAGAATCAGGCTCTGGGCACCCTCAAACCCAGGGTATACATTTTCTCTGCTATTGATTATTCTGATGACGCATTGGCGTGGGACCTTTTGCGTCGTAAGCAATAGGGTAAGCTCAAAAGTGATCATCCGTTTAAAATGTTAATCCTCTCTTTTTAAAATGGGTCTTAGGATTGGGATCTTAAACTCTTAAAATATACTGTTTTAAATTTACTATTGTTAGCATAATGCTATACAAATGATAACATGCAGCAACCTTAGGTGGATTACTAAGGGCTTAGAACGGATAATATCTCACTTCCTCAAAAAGATTACAAATCGATAATACGAGCTGCCACATTTGCAAAAGATTTTTAAAAAATAGAACGATATATTAAGAGCTAAAAGGGTTTATCTTCATAAACCCTAGACAATTCTACCGCTTAAAACAAAATCTCTAATCGACGAAATAAGAAAATAGGAAAATTTTGCGACCGCGCGAAAAAAGATTATCACGGGTATTTAGGTAATTAGGTCTAGAAAGTCGTTTCTCCCAAACTCTACCGCCGTGCTAGTTTTTCCTTTCAGCCTTGTACAGCTCGCAAACTCAGCGACACTAAATTTTCCTGATTACAAATATTTAATGGATGATAAAATCGTCTACATAAATTCGGAAACTGATGATCATCGAACGAACGGACGCGTGAAACAGTAAGGAAGTCTAGGTACGCAAAAATCTATTGACAACAAGACTACAAGAGTATAGTGTGCGGGCCCCGCGGAATCGGGGAGGCAGAAGGAGGGGGGCTTCAGGCTCTAAATTTCTTTGCAAAGACATTTATCTTGGCGTATAATATTCATATGTCACTACTAGGGTCCCTTACATACTATACCATTCAGCCTCTCCGCCGTTCTGACAGCGGCCCGAATCTCGGAAATGTCTTAAAGCGAAGTTTTCAGTTTAAAACGATGTGAGAAGACTGGGACAACGTCTGCTTTCACACTGGGACAACGCGTTGTTTTATTCTTTTCGACATTCTAATTCCTTTTCACATACAGTATACATCCTTTGCTTAACCGTTATATTTCTACAATTGTAAAATAACATAACGTTTTTATTTATCAACTTCCGATGTAATAGAACCCTGAATGCAATGGTATAATTGATGGCGAGGTAATAAGAAGCAATAAAAACAAAAGTTGACGCCATTGACTCTCTTCATATCATACTGTTGGTAAGGAGACACTTGAACCTGGGTTGTTATCATATTTCTCCAGTGGTCAATAAAAGGTTGCTTTTGTCGTATTCTTTATATGGAAGTCAGCCCTCTGCGTCAAACATTTTGAATACCTTCTGCATCCGCCTCTGTATCTCTGTATCTATTTCCTAATGTATGTAAGGAACTTATTTCTTGTTTTACTTGAATAAAAAAACCTATCAGATCTATTGGAGAAGTCTTGTAAAAACTGTAGTCGTCGACCGTGTGGTAAGTCTATAAATCCATTGGAAAGTTTTGTAAGCATATTCTTATATCAACCAGGGGGTGAAAACGCTAAGCAAAGGCAAAATCAAAAGAAAATGTCCCTTTAAACTTCTCGCAATTCTCTATCACCCCCTGCCCCTGGTGTCAATTTTGTTTTCATAACCAAACACAGTAGGGGTATGGGCTCGAAATTGCTGGATCAATTTACATTCATAATTGTGAAATTTACTATCGACGAGAATAGAGAAAACACTTTTTCCCTGAAATGGGATTTCAGCTAAGTTTATAGGATATATGCTGCGAGGATCAATCTCGATTTTTATATGCATTCGCATATAACAAAACTGATTCTTCTTGCGTACTACTATAGTATATATATGGTCAAAGCTGGGTGAGATGTTTGTATACCATATTTATCTAGAAAAGAATTTTGATCTGAGATTGTTATTTGGTTTTCTAATAAAAAATGTATTCCTATGACAACTGGACACTTTCAATGAATGGCCGTGGGTGTCATTATCATAGTCAAGAAAGAAAAGAAAAGAGACATTTGATATCCCATGACGGAATGTTCAACTTGATTCATGTTCGTCATCGCTCCATATTTAGGTCTGTTTTGGCTATCAAAGTTTCGAAATGATTTTCCTCATTTCGTACAGAACAAATCATTTTTTTTATAAGAAACAAATACGTGACATAACGAAACAAAGTCTTTCATGATACTGCCCTTTAAAAAAATGGCGCTGTCATATAAACAAAGATGACGTTTAACAAAAAAAAATGCGAAAAAACAGTGAAGAAATCCGCTTTTTTGACTGCTACAGCTTCGTTTAAACTCTTCGCTAGAGGTATGTTTTTGTTTTGAAACTTGGCCACTACTTTGTCAAATTTTTTTGAAGAATCTACTACGTTATAAACGTGTTTGCAAATACAGTACCACAAACTATAAAGTCTCAAACTATTTTACGAGCTGTTCTATCAAAGTTTCTTACATAAAAAATGGTGTTATCATGTTAATAGTGAAAGTTTTAGTTTATTGTGTATATGATAAATGAATGACTGATTTCAGATTTCAAAACATGGTTTCTAGGTCAATACTAAGGACCGTTAGCAAATAAATTACCATAGTGATTATCAAATCTGATAATCAATCTAGTTTTTTATTTTTATAACGCGTAGGAAATCAAAAGTTTTTTATTTTTATTTTATTTATTTGTAATGGTATTATATACACGGTACAATAAGTAAGATTACGTGTCCTACCTCGGTAATCCGAATGCGTGAAATATAGATTCCCGTGAATAATTGCGAGTTTTCCCCGATTTGTGGAAAAATTACCTCGATTTAAAAAACTCTTAGTCTGATTTGCAGACCCATACTAAAACTATATATCTATGCTAAAACGTTGTACGTATGATTGTGTGAATTTCGAAAATAAATCGCGTGAATTGAATGCGTGAATCTTTTAGGGGCGCCTCGTATAATTGGCTTCATATAGAAATACAAGAAAAAGAACTTCCTTGGAGCCTTGCAATAATGCACGATTTCTCATACTTTGGGAGAGGTTTTGCTTCGTTTGCGAAAAGTAATTTTACCAGAACCTACCATAAGAGGGGAACCTTCATTTTTTTGTAAGAAAATGATTTCTTTTTTTAAGAAAAAGGCTTTCATACTCAAGATTTTAGAGTTAAGAATACGCAAAAATAGAAGTTATTTCTTCATTTTGATCCTGTGTTTGAAGGGAGTTTCTTCAGAAAACATTAGTGTTTTCATTTTTAACAATTTTTAGAGAGAAAACGATAAGCCATTACATATAGTTTTTATAAAAATCTGTGATCCTCTGAAAGAAATAGAAAAAATGAAAGTAACCCCGAAGGAGTTAACACACATATAGTAAGGAGGAGGGTTTGTTTACATTCAAAGAAGACATTACGAAATGGACTGGACACGAATCTCCCAAGATGCTTTGGACATATTTGTTTTTCATGGACTAACGCACTAAATAACTTCCGACTATTAAAGCTTCTTATAAAGATCAACCTCGTTTATCCACGGATACTACTATTTTGTAGAATTTCTGGTCTGAGTGAACGCATTCTTGTCTGCACCAGGGACAGGGAAAGACTAAAGACGTATCATCAAGCAAAGAACAAAACAAATTTCATTTTCGTAAGTGGATTGATTTTCTAAAACTTTACATATATTTGATCTCCATTGTTACATGGTACTCCTTTGCATTTTGAATTCCAAGAACTTAACCAAAGATACTATTACTGTTGCCACTCATCATTCAAATGCCTAGCAGTTAGTCTGTACTGTATGTATGATTTAATATCATTGGCTAGTGACTTTATAGTAAGGTGAGAGACTACTTTAACATGTCAATATTTAGAACACTGTATGCTAAAGTAATTTTTCTAAACAAATTGTCTTTGAATTTTACAGATTTCACATTATGATCGATAACCGAGCATCAAAAAGAAGACTCTCTGATGCTGATAAAAATGAAAGAATAGCAATGAGACAAATGGTCTTAAACATGTCCATGTGCAAACTTCAAAAACGACACAGTAGAAAAGAACCATCATTACACAGAACAGTAATAATTAATAACACAGTTCAGCAAATCGAGCGAGAAATGGACAATGAGATGCTTGCTGCTGAATATGAAATGAAAAACCAACAATATAAAGACATGCACACGCATGTAGACCACTATTTTTCACCAACATCGTACACTATAGAACAAACAGCACAATCTTTAGATGCACAGGTTACAACATTCACGCTTGACGATACATCAAAATTTGATGATAAAAAAGAAAACAAATTCGGAGCAATTGGCGACCATAGAAAAATTAACAACCCTGGAGACTGCACCAAACCAACTGGATATATGTCTGGTTTTATGTGGGATAGTTTAGCATTGCCAACTCTTTCTACACAAAATTCAAATCCAATCTTAGAATCTGTTGAAGTTGGTAGTAATTTCACAGACGTTGATATTTCTCTTTATGATTTTGATAATTCATTTCAATCGTTTCAAGCAAAGGAATGGCAACCCTATCCACGAAGCTGTGCTTCGGAATATGATCGTTGTCAACCTGATTCATTTTTCCAAGAGCTTGATCAAATTATGCAAGTGTTGGTGGGAGTGTAGTTTTTATCAAATTTATTTATTTTCATAATGAAATTATTCTTAACTCCTGAAGCTAATGAACAAACATTAAAATACAAGGGCTTGGAAAGTGTCTGAAATTTAAAACGATTTGATTTTAATTGTTTATCAGCTTCAGTTTTCTCTGCATGCTGTGCTATGTGGTTAAAACACTTCTTCTGACTGTTATTTTAATTATATTGTAAGGATATGTGAAGTTATTTGTAACATATTTTCAAAATTGACATTTTCATGTGTAGAAAGCTTATATACAAAATTAAAATCGTATTTTAAGGTATTCAATTTGAAAGAATCGGGCATATTTTGTTGCCTTTTAATTTGTTTATATATAAAAAATTCTTTGAGTTTTTTCAAGTATTGTATTATTGTTTATCATTAAATTGCTTTTTTTTGTATTTTATAAAGAAACTTAGAATATAATCTATTCATATATTTAAAAACAAAAAATAAAAATTAAGAAAGTTAGAATTTATATTGCTTTAGTTTGTAATATAGTTATTTTTCAAAAGTCTTTAGAGTTAATATTATTTTATTATAGTTTTTTCTTTATACATATTTCAATTTATTACGAGTGTTACTTTTGTTAATTTTCCACAGTGTTGGTGGTAAGACCTTGTACCTTTCATCGTTGAAATTCGAGTTCTGGAAAGTAATTTGATCAACCATTAAGAGTTTGTTTTCTTTGGACAGTTCATGAAGTGTTTACTTAGGTTAACTTTATTTTCATGTTGCAAACATGCAAAAATTAATTAATGACGTTAGCGTTGCCATGACAGGGTTGCTGATAAAATAAATAAATACAATTTCCTGATTAATCGCGATCTTGGATGACAATGTCATCCTGTATTTCTTAGTGGACTTTGACATTTTGAAGGGTTGTGGAAATGTACTTAGAACAATACTAAAATTGAAAGGTTTTTGTTAATTTTTTTATTTAAGTTATATATAAAGTACATATATAAACAAGGTTAAAAAAATTTGAATTATAATTTGCAAAACTCATTTTTGTAGATACATTGTAATTTTAATATTTTTATAATGAATTCAGCCAATTAAGCATCATTATTAATATTCTTATAAGTTTTTAGATGGACATTCAATTTATTGAAACAAATGTTGTGTTTTGTCTCTTTTTGTATTAGACGAAAAAGGGTTACTATTATATTATATAGATACCATATTATACAGTAAAATTATTTCTTAGTTGTCTCAAACTTATGTGGAAATATATTTGTGATATTACAAGAGAAAGAAAAGAAAAACAAGTTTTAAATAACACCAGGTTTTTTTCTGAAATGACTTGACCATAAAACCGCAGAATTATATCTTCCCTGCTGGTTTAGTGTTAGCGAAACCTAATATTCTCATAACTGTTGTTTTTTGCTTTCAACGCAAGTTTCCATGATTGAAAAAAGTGCTGTTTAACTGCTAGTCATAATAAATCATTCGAAGTCTTTCCTTTTATAACATAAGCTAATTGACACACCATTTACAATGGAATGTCTTATTAATCATTCCCATCCTGAAAAAGCTGTTTCACAAGAAAGTGCTTCTCTACGCCTACTGAGAAATTTTCAAACAGTGTGTTGGTAACTAAACTGTAGTCTCTTATAATGAAGCTTTTTGTCACAAAATTTTAAACTGCATGGCCCATATTTCTTACAAAACGTATTCTAATAATAGATGGAAGGAGTACGCACCTCCATTCTTCCCTTACCATACAGTAAACACATAATAACTAAACTTGAAACACCTTGATCTTTGTTTCTTGTAAAGCCAGCCAAACTGGCCAAACCTGTTATTTGAAAAGAAATACGAATTCGATTATAAGAAAACTATCGTGATATAAGCTTGATAGAAACACGTAAATTCTGTAATGAAGTAATTAAAATGATTTACACTTTTTTTTGTAAGAACAAACCATATTAGAACATAAGGCTTCGAGGCCAAAAGTGCTAAGAATATTTTTAGGCTTGAATAGCCAAAATTTCTTAAAAATAGCCTTTCTTTACTGTTACTCTGCAAAAATTAATAAGAAATTTTTTTGGCTTAAGGCGAGACAAATTTAATTTGTTGTTCTACGGGCCCGACCGACCTTATTTTTGCTGATATTGAAAAAATAATAATATTGAATTTCCACTGCAGTTAATCTTGCACACTGGTTTTTCGAAAGA
>JAUJPO010068456.1:3083-26405 GCA_032270745.1 Tiaropsis multicirrata
CACTTATGTCAACCAAAAAACCAACAACCAACAAAAAGTTTTCTTATGATTCTTGCTCTTCAAGAGGGTCAAGTCCACTTATGTCAACCAAAAAACCAACAACCAACAAAAAGTTTTCTTATGATTCTTGCTCTTCAAGAGGGTCAAGTCCAGTTCCGTCAACCAAAAAACCAACAACCAACAGAAAGGTTTGCTTTAATATTATTTTCTTTTCTTCCATCTGTTTAATCAACGTATTCTTCTCAATCCTTTTTTCTTTTATTTTCTTCATTTCAATTTTCTTTGTACCCAATCGAACGCATTTTGTACCAGTTACCCCACGTTTATTGTTCGTTAGTATAACTCTGTACAGATTGTCTGTTTTGCCGTAATTTTCTCTGCGGAGATTCTTTCCCACAAAATTTCACCCGCGCTTTTATCATCACGCCTTTTGTTATGCTTAGCTAGAACTAGAAGTTAGGAATGGTAATAACTTCTTCTTTCCGTAGATATTGGGTCTGAGAATATATATACAGAGAAAATCCCATTTTCAAACTTTAAGTTTGAAAGCTACTCCATTACGCTTTAACATTAAGTCATTATTCTTTAGCAGCGAGGTTACGCAAGGTAATATTTAGGACGTTAAACGCGTGCGTCAGGCAGCCTGTACATAGATTTTCGTTTACAAGTTTTACTCAGACCAATTATGCTACAGAACGCCACAAAATAACCTCTTGCGTATCACCTCGCTATTATTTTTGACATTAAGATATTTGACGAAGAAAAAATTGCGAAACATAACGTACTTGAGCGAGAACGGCGTAAACACCTGGGACACATGTTTCAAGATTTACGACAACTTGTTATTGATGAAGAAGATAATATGTTAAAGGTATTTTAAAGATACAGGTTAACCCTTTATGAGCTGCTGTTGGTAAGTATACTTACCATTTCAAAAAGGTAGCTGAAAAATGGCGTAAAATAAGAATACTTACCTGAGAGTCCAGCACACTAGAAAAATATTTATCAATTGTTTTGTATTATGGTTTTGTGGAAATACTGAATTTGCTACTATCTGGAAGTTTAAATTTAAAAAATCGATTCGAATCGAAAAGATTTACTTTGCCGGAGATCTCATGCTTTTGATTTCTCCTTTTTTTTATGGTAATTTAATTCTCATTTCCATTATAGGATAAAATGCCAAAGGTAAATCAACTATTGACTTCATTGTTTGGGTAAATTTTCATCGCAGGCTGCAATTGAAAGATTTTTCAAAAGAATGAGTAACTAATAAGCAATTATAGCAATTTCAACCTATGCGCATAATTGTACACAAATGTGGAAGGTTGAACGATGATAAGTATTAACCTAATCATCTTGTCATTGGGAAAAATTACATATTATTGGATAATCGTACCTGGAAAACTTAGTTCCGTGAAAGTTTCTTCCCTTCCCTTTAGAGCGAGGGTAAGTAGAGAAATCCAGGAAAGGAGTGGTGCCCTCCCCTATCTTCGGGTAGATAGCGAACAGGAAGCCTTCGGGTCGCCCTCGACTGTGGTCGCAAAACTTACTTTACTTACTTTCATTTCACTCAAACTGAAAGTTTATTAATCTCCTCTTATTTCTTTTCCAAAAGGTTACAGTTTTGATGAAGGCTAAAGAACGAATCCACGAAGAAAATAAAACCGCTGAAAATCTGGCATCAGAAGCTTACGAACTAGTGCAAAAAGTGAAACGAAATCTTGTTCAAGCGGAGCTGATTGCGGGTCCACCAAATAGTGTATGTTGTCCTGACGGTCAACCTTTCAGCAAAGTCTTCCCAGTCATCGAATACAACCAGTACAAACCAAAGAATGTCTCCATACTTTTATCACAAGTTTGCTGGCAATGTCGAAGGGTGGATATGGAAAATGTACTAAAGCTTATCGAGGAGAAGAATGAATTGAGAGAAAGAAATTGGGAAAAGTTCAAACAAAATAGGGTGTGATTTTCTTAATTTTATTCTTGAGGAGGTTGCATACAAATGAAAGTCTAATCCTACTATTAAAACAACATTTCCAACACAATATGGTATAAGTCTAGGATTTTTACAATTCTTTTATATGGAGCCATACATAGGAGTTGGCAAACATAACTTCGTTTTGCGAAGGATGAATCTTTTATTCCCTAAACTAGTTTCATGGTTTCTTAGTGACGTATACAGAAGGTGCGGAGAGTGATCTTTTTGTCAACACGCTCCGTTAGAATCTTTCAGTATCTCCTCTGTATCCGTCTCTGGTTAGATGTATCTCATGTAAACATGCACCAACATGTTTGCTTGTTTTAATCTGGAAGAAGACAGTCATATGTTACGGTTATTTGGTTTTGATTCTTCCAGGATAAATCCGTCACGGGGCCTCGACCAAGTCCGAAGGAGAACACAAGCAGCAAAGGGTTACAAAGGTCAGAAAGCAAAGGTTACACTATAGCGATTGAGGAAAATGAGTCCATTCCTGACTCAAACGCGTCTCAGTCAATTAAAAATGCTATTGAACCTGGCAAAAATGGGAACCTCACCATGAAGGACACCGGCGTTATTGATTTAACAGATGAAAACACTAATTCTACAAGCCTTGAGAATAAAGCAATGACACCGACTTCGAATGGACAAACGAACCATAAAGAATTTGTCTCCAAACTGCAAAAGACTGTTGACAACCATCTGAATGTTTGTTGGTATGAGCAGCCAAGGAAAGTTATGATGATGTACAAACCAGGTGACGTTATCACCACAGCAGAAGGGATTCAATCGAGGCTAAATAATAATGGTGTTCAGTTTGCCACCGATGGATCGGTTCATCAATTACAAAAGTAAAATTTAAATGTTTTTAAAGGGATTCCCGTTTCGATTTGTTTCATGATTAGTTTTCTTATAGAATTAAAAATCGAGAAAAAAAAACTTCTCAATGGTAACACACTTAAAGGGTTAAAGGCGTATACAACGTGTACTGTGTCAACATTTATTTATTTTTTTAAATCTTTATTTTTCCAGCAGCGAAGCGTCCAAAAGTTATACTGAGAGAAATGAAAAGTCCATTCCCGACTCAAGCACGTCTCCGTCAACACGTCAACAAGAGATGATTCCAAACGTTAACGGTTCAACAGCAACAATACATTCAAATCAAATGGATGGTATATCTGCTGGCTGCAAGACTGTCAAAAATGTTTATGGTTCAACAACACATTCAAATCAAATGGATGGGATATCTGCTGGTCTTAAGCCTGTCTACTTCTTCACAGGAGCAGTTACAAATGCTTACGAACCGTTTAATAAGACCAAAGTCCATCAACAGCATAACAATTCTCAAATCAATAACAACAACACTATCATGCAGAAGCAGTCACCAAAGTAAGATTTGTTCTTCTTACGTTCTCTCTCCTTACGTTAACCCTGCCGAAGCCTGAAGGACTCCGCCAGTTGGCGTTCTGAAAAGGCAGTTTTTTTGGGCAAAGGTCTTCAAAAACAGTAGACAAAGCCACACCAAAATAACCTAAATAAAAACATAAGGCAGTTCTACAGCACCACATTCTCTTGGTCATATCGCTCTAAACCGCTTCAGTTTAAGGCATATAAACTAAACGCTTTTAGAAAGAATAGGAAAATTGAATTCTAAAATGGTAGCAAAATCTTTGTCCATCTAGCCTTGACGATAGTCTGCACAATAGACAGCTATAATTTATATTACAAAGGCCGTACACTTTTTCATAATGGGGGAGAAGTTGATTTTATTTTGGAATGAAGGCCGTTTGTTGTTTTGGTGTTTTATTATGCACATCCTTAGTGCGCATGTGCAGGAAACTCACGACTTAATATTCATTTTAAGACTAAAGCGCATCCGAAGAGAAGGAGTTTACGCTCTGAACGAAGGAGATATGACGTAGTATACCAGACTATTATTAAGACTATCATTAATCATGTCAACCGTTTTAAGGGTGAACGAGTTTTTACTGTGAACGTGTGTCTCTGGGTAAAAAACCACTTCACTTCATCATGCAACAATATTTTATTTCGTCTTTTTTTCACAGTGTTGTCTGGTTTACTCCATCTAAAGAAGGACCCAAAATTGATCGCATCGAATCAACAGTAGCTTCCAAACCTCCTGATAATGTACACGTCACGTCAGAGCAGTCCGTCCAAAGTGCGTCACTAAACAATTCCCATCAGACTGCAGACTCGAGTAATCGTCTTCCCTTGGTGAACAACACAAGTGCTACTGTTTGCGATTTCAAAATTGAAAACGTCAAGTCTATTGCGCAACCGCCCTTGAAGCAACCGCCCGTGGAACATCCGCCATCAAATCAACCAGAGAATTCAAAGAACATCGAACCACCAAAGGTGTCCGAAAACTTACGCAATAACAAACTGAGAATCGGACAAGTGGATGATCAACTACGTGTTACGAACTTTAACTTGAATACTCAGTTTATCGCAAATAACTCTTTTAACTCGAACTTACTCATACAAGAAAATGTGACAGTCCACCATAAACAGAACCCAAGAACATTTAATAAATTTAAAATTGAAAACGGGATAATTACGAATTACTCCCGTCAACAGTTGCGAAATTCTTCAGACAATCAAACGAGATTTCTCGATCGGATTCCGCCTTTGAATTCTCAAAGACAAGCAACGACTGATCCGGTTACAGATGCAGGCTTTCAAGCACCAACATTTCCCGATTCCAGTACTGTCTGCAACTTCAGAATCGACAAAGTTGAGTCCGTTGCAACGTTTCCACTGGCCACAGAACACGAGCAAGTAGAATCTATCAATGATCAATCACTAGCCAATGGAGGACAAGCATACTCTACATTCAACGAACTTGGTTCGAAAGAACATTTTGGTATTACTAAAGCCAGATATGATCATTCAGATAGTGAAAGTGATACCGGTGATCTTGTTATTGACGATTCAGCTTTAAATGACCAACAACAAGATGTCACAGCCAACAAAGACCATCAAAACACAAAACATGGTTCTGAGCAACAAAACCAAGATGAAAACGCTACAGCCGAAATGGCCAAGCGACTTACACACGATTCTTCCACGAATGTTGAGACTGCTCAAGATAAAGACCATCACAACCCACAACATGGTTCAGAGCAACAAAAACAAGATGAAAACGCCACAACCAATATTAGGAAAGGAAATGATTCTATGAATGATGTCAAAGTCAAAGACTATCACCACAAGATACAACATGACACAGCTACATCGCATTCAGTCAAACAGTCAACAACGTGCAACAACAAACGATCAACAACAAGAAACTCTATGACAGCAACAACAACAACAACAAGCAACTTTACGACAGCAAGAAGTATTACAACATCAACAACAAGCAATTCTACAATATCCAAAAACAACTTCAAGACATCAACAAACAACTCAACGACAGCAATCAACCCTACAGCAACAACAACAACAACAGCATCAAACTTCTTCACGACAAGAGAGACTGCATCTGATTTCAAGATTAGCTTACTTAAACCAACTCTGGACATACCTGGATCACCAGAGTCTAATATTCCACCTATGTCAGCAAATGCATCAGTTACGACAGCTAGTTCACCTGAAGCCAAAAAGAAGAAATTTGTCCATGAGGGAAATAAAAGCGTGCAGTATCTCAAGAAAGATGACCTCATGAAATGGATTTCTGTCCCTCGGAAAGATAAGTTCCAGAAGCAACCAGAATCGCACCTTAACCAGTCTCTAGACATCTCAACCCTGCAACAAACAGCTCCCGACCAACCTCAAAACATCTCAGCTCTCCAACAATCAGCTGTCAACCAGCCACAAAACATCTCACCCCTGCAACAATCAGCCCTCAACCAGCCACAAAACATGTCACTACTGCAACAATCAGCCCTCAACCAACCACAAAACATGTCACCCCTGCAACAATCAGCCCTCAACCAGCCAATATCACATGGCTCTGTATACTTAGAGAAAAGCGAACACGTACAAGAGCATTCCTCGGAACATGTACAAGGGCATGGCTTTCGACAACTACTGCTACCAAGTAACCCAGCAGCAAGAAGGGAAACATCAATTTGGACAAAGATCGAGACTGTATCTCCAGATGAACCAACAGCATTTGCAAAGTCTGAATGTACACAACTTCTTCAGTCTTTGCAACCAACGCAACAACGAGCTCAACAAGTCAAGTCGTCAATCCATAAAGCAAAAGAATACAACGGACGCGAGATAGCTCTTTTCAAAGAGCAACTAAAACACATTTCTGAAGTGGCCCACCTTCAAATATCTCTCACCTTACTCATGTCCAACACTCAGAACGCCCAAGACATCATCATCGCACGGCACTTCCAAGAAAGAGCATTGGAACATGCTAAATGGATTCAAAAGCTTCAAAGAATTCCAGACAAGCTTGACACAACTTTAAAGAAACTTTGTCAAAACCAACCATTTGAATATAAGATACTGCGAAAACAGTTTCAGAACCAATTCAACGAATGCAGGGGACAGATACAACAATTACAGCAGATATCATCCAAACTTCAACGACAAATCGTGAAACAACATCAGAAACTACAACTCAAATCTAGTTCACCCATACCCAGGGAAAATGAAGCAAACAACAATTCACTCGAGGTAACAACAACACCCATGTATTACGATGATCGTGATTTGCAGGAACTGAATCGTCTGCAGAAACAATTATCATCCAATCATGAAGCTTCCGATCTTCTGAAAAAAACTTTCAAAAAGACGAGGAGGAGGAATCGAAACGACGACTTCCGACGACTTCAAAAGGAGGCGAAAGAGAACGAGATATGGATTCTACTCCTCCAAAATACTTCAGTGAAGTTGAAATCAACATTGGAACGAATACAGAGTCACCCAGCAAACGATTATCCTGAATTAATGAAGCTAGCCCTCGTCAAGATGGATTACAAAAAACAATTTCTTTACTTCAGAGAGCAAACTGAGTTTGTCGACTGCTGCACTGATCATCTTCAAGCGAAACTTCATTCTTATCAAGAACACCGAAAAAAACAAATAGTTCCCGTAGCGCCGAAGTTTATAGATGCTCTCAACAAAAGATGTCCTCTCTTTTCAAACAAAAATGGTCCGATTGTAAAACCAGAACCGTCGAAAGTCTTCAACGATCAACAGTCAACAACAGTCTCGTGTAGTTCTAACAGTGCGTTTTTCAGCTCAGCTGTGGCATGTACTGCAAGTAAACCATTGACTGTTACGACAACGACCAACACTGCTTCATCTAGTGTGAAACCTGACGTTGCTCAGACCATCACGAAAATCGCCCTTCCTGTCACGACGAATGTCACAAGGTCAACACTACCCGGAAACATCTCACAACCCACGACATTATTAAAGCGTTGTGTTATCTCAGAATCAACACCGCCAAACAATGGTCTTCAAACCCTTGCAACGGTGACTTGCAGCACAACATCAAACATACTACCGTGCACTGCAACAACCGTTTCAACAACAATTTCTCGCTTCTCGAGTTCCACAACAACGACTTCCACGAACAATTTTGGCATCGTTGCAGCTTTTTGTAAACAACAGGAGTCCTCATCTCAACAAAAGATTCCTCCTCAGCATCAATCAGTTGCGCCTCTAAATGACACATCAAAACTTGAGACCAACGATCAACTTGAAGCATATGTAACTGCTGACACAACAAAATCTGTTAACACAACTGCCGTAAGCCATCTCAACCAAAAGGAGTACCCTAAGAATCAACAGATTTCATCCGAGCAGAAACCTTCAGATGACACCACAAAAGATCTAACCAGCATTATCGTCCCTCTGGTTTCTCAAGGATCCACTGTAATCAAGAAAACTACAATACTGACATTCCCAACAATCACCAAGTTAAATCCAACCGCAATGGTACCCTGCTTCAGATCCAATCCATCTGTGTTCACACAATGTAGAAGAAGCCGTAGCTACCTCCCTCCATCAACGGTAGTCATTGGCAACCCCATGCCAATGGCAACAATGGTTAAAGCTGCTAATACAATCGCTAAACATACAAGTGTGATATCAGCACCTTCGATTGTCACAATGCCTCTAACTCAGAGACAGCCTTTGGTTCTTGTCGCAAAACCTGCAAAACTACTTCCAAAGACGGGCTCAACAACTCTAACGATACCTTCAACAGCCAAGAAGACACCCTCTACAATCGTCACAACGCAACTGCAAAACGGACCCATATTACCTAAATCCCTGGTGTCTTCAACTCACAATATCTATGTTGAAAATCCAATGCTAGCTCAAGTTTTTGTAAGGCAGCTATTATCAGGAATAGAACCGACAACACCTCCAGTCCCTTCCAACAGCTCTACAATTCACAGCACGTCAACTGAAGTGGTATCTAGTATGACTTCAAACCATCAACCCTTTCTTTCCAGCCCGTCAGCTCCAATTCTGATTTCAAACACAACAGCCATTCCTATATTTGTGTCTAAAACCCTCGGATCAAACCTGACGACTTCAACAACAGTTTGTGCGACTCCAGCAACAGTTTGTACGATACCAACAACAGTCTGTACGATACCGACAACAGTTTGTAGGACACCAATAACATCTTTTGCGACACCAGCAACAATTTGTGCGACTCCAGCAACAGTTTGTGCGACACCAGCAACACTTTGTTGTGCGACATCAGCATCACTTTGTGCCGCCCCACCAATAGTTTGTGCGACTCCAGCACAAAAACATTCAACATCGCGACAAAATACAGAGCTTATTATGAAGTTTTTATCCGAAGAAGTAAGCACAATATCGGCAAGAGAATCTCAACAACATGATGCAACACTCAAAGTATCAAAACACAATTCAAGGTCTTCATTGATTGGTCACCAAGCTTCTTTACAATGTGATAACCTTGTAATTTCTCAAGAGGGCCAATTAGGATCGCTACCTCCAACACTCGAAGAGCCGCCAAATTATGATGCAAAAGTTTCAACTGATCAATCGCCGTCAACAGTAGAACATGACAATTCTTTCGTTACAAAGTGTTGCACACCTCCAAACCAAGCATTGCCGACATCATCAAACTTGGTAACACGCTCGACACTAAAACCAGATGAAACTCTTGGATCATTATCACCAAACACAACCCCAACATGTAGCTTTGTGACACCTCCAGTACCAACAACTAATCAAGCAATATCGCAACCTACCGAAGTTGACAACTTTGTTGGAAGTTCCTCCACTCCTAAAGCAACAACACGCTTAAACAACACAACAGTTCCTAAAACAACAGTTCACAACACAGTACTAGCCATCTCAACAACAAACGCTACTAATACTCCAGTTTCTTCAACACTGTCCAAAACATTCAAAAAATCGAATCATCGTCCAACATCTTCATCTATTAGTCACCAAGCTCCTTTACAACGTGCAATTCTTCAAGAGGGCCAATTAAGAACGCTACCTCTGACTCTTGAAGAGCAAGAGAACCTTCCAACATCTTCATGCATGGCTCAACAAGATTCTCAGAATGCGAAGGTTCATATTTCTCAAGAGGAATTAGGAACGCTCCCTCCAGCGCTCAAAGAGGCTGACAACCTTCCAACGTCTTCAAGCATGGCTCAACGAGGTTCTCCAATTACGGAAGTTGATATTTCTCAACAATCTCCAAAGGATGAAATGGAAAACATTCTGACATCTCAAGAAAAGAACTCTGCCAGACTTAAAACGTCAACAAAACGTGGTGATCATGAAAGGGAATCCTTCGCAGCAAACTATGCGACGGATTATAAACGGATATTGGAAAGGCTGCAGGATATGATGGATAGCTACCCTACTCTCGCTAAACCAGATTTCATTGATCCTGATGATGCTGGGACATCGAGCGCAAACGAGATACAGGAAAATTCTAGTTCAACAAATCTGATAGTTGGCGAAGAATCTGCCATATCGGACCTAGAGGATAGTATCTACCCTGGTCTCGCTCGCTCAGATCTCTTTGATGATGATGCTGCTACATTGACTTTAAACTTCGAAGAGTGCCCAGATGTCGTTTTAAAGGAGGATAGCTTGTTGAATGCAGACGACACTTTAGAGGTTGGTACATCCAGTCAAAAAGAGTCATTGAAAACTGGTCCTTTTAGTCCTATCAATATTGAAGGATATGGTCTACTCAGCCAAACTGTTACCGCGGAGAAAGGTTTTCCGAGTCCGATTGATATTGAAGGGACTGTTCGATTGGCGTCAAAGGATGAGACTAGAGAGATAGGGCAGTCGAGTCCTAAAGAAAGCGAAGAGATTGAACAATCAAATTCAAAATATGATATAAGAACTGGTTCGTCAAGTCTAAACATAGTTAACGGCAAGACTGGTCCATCGAGTATCAGCAATATTGTTACAGGAGCAGGCTTCAACTCTCCCAACATGAGCAGTCAAGATTCAACGGAGGAAACATATATCAAAGCTTCAATTCTTGATGAGGACGTGGTGAGCATTTCGGAAAAATCTTCAAAATCAACTACTTGCAATCAACAAGTTTCAGAATATACTTCAAATCTTGACGCGAGAAGAACCCTATCAGGAGCGAATGTTGGTTCAATGTCTATCAGTCAGAAAGGTGATACGAATGTTTCGATGGTTGGAGAGGGAATGGCGAAAGAGAACATCATTCCACCAGCATCTTGCATTAAACTAGTTTCAGAAGACATATCGGAGCAAGATGAGGAAATAAACGATATTCAGCCAAGTTGTTGTGATCCCGAGGGTGTCAATGATGGCTTGTTACATGGTCAGGAAATTACTGCTTCAGAATATCCGCCAACGTCTTGCATTAAACAAGCTTCAGAAAAGATATTGGAGCAAGATGAGGGAACAACTAAGTCAGACATCTTGCCAATTTCTTGTGATCCCGAGGATGTCGAAAACGAGTCGTTCTTGCATGTTGAGGAAGTAATTTTTTCAGAAGAGCAAGAGGAAGAAAATTCTGATATAGAGGAAGATCCTCTAGATTTTCATTTTGATACACCTTCCGATAAAGTGAATCCTATTTTATCCATTATCCAACGACTCCAAGCTAAAGTCACGCCTCAAAACCAAGTGGCCAAGATATCACAGATGGTTGATAACAGGCCGCCAGTGAACACCGAACTGTCACCAGAAGAACAAAAGTATGTTTCGGATAAAGAAAGGACAGACAGAGAGGATTTATCTCAGCTGATGACTCAATTGATACATGATGTTGAGCTGCTTGTCACCATGCAAGACCTGGCTGATCAAACTGAACGAATTTACCAGCAGAATAAAGCGGGTTACCGTCAAAAGAAAATCTCCAATCAAGACAGGAGTAAATGCCAGCAATTGTCGTTCACCAAACGAGCCAGAACTTTGTCATCGAATCTTGCTCAAGACAGCAAACACTCCAAATTCGACATCCGAAATGTGGGTGAATGTGAACAGAGCCAAAATCTCATCCCCACTAATGAAAAGAATATAGATTCAAATGATGTAGCATCCACGGACTTGGAGGATCAGAATCTATCTGAAGATGTGATTTCATATGATGACGTCATGAATATTGCGTCAGCCATCAATGTGAATTCTCCTAAAAAAGAAAGAATAGATTACAACGCAAGGTTAAGAGCTTTAGAGGACCATGAACCTGAAAACTATGAATCCGGTTCTGATGCGGTCGTGAAATCAAAGACAGAGCCTTTGAATGTGGTGTCTAAAGATGAAACGTTCAAGATTGTCGCCATAGATGCTGACAGAAAAGGATCGAACAATAAAGTTGAAACACTGACAAAGGATCCTCGATGTAAGAAAATTGACGAACTCGCGAACGGCCCGAACGGAAGTTTAGTTTGCAAGATTTTGCCAATGACTGAAAATAAATCTAAAGAAGATATTCGGACCGAAGTAGAGATTTTCTCACCTGCGAAGCGTAAACCTGACCTGATTACCGGAGATTATCTGGCTAAAACAGTTGTTGATGTTGAATCGACAGAGCTGAAGCTGGCGGAAGATCAGAGTTTTGAAGACAAGGACAAAGTTGAGGAAGATTTACTATCAAACCAAATGAAACATGATGATAGCTGGAACGGTAAAACGCTGGAAGATTTATTGCTTGATGATGACGAGGAAGATACTCAAAGTGAATTATTGACAAACAGAAATAATGTGTTGCCCTCCTATAAAGATTTCAATGAGTCGAGAAAACTAATCAGCAATCCTCTCTTTGGTAAGAACGAGGTCGACCATAGACAGATAAAACAAAATACTACTGAAGAAATGCATCAGCCTCCTGTTTTAACCGAAACATCCCCTTTAAATAAAGTGAAGAATCACAAAGTTGTTGACATAGTAATGAGCACTCTTCTCCCTGCTGATCAACCACCAGTATTAACTGACTGTTCACCGACAAGACAGAAACCTCGAACCTCGAACCTATCTGATGACAACAACAACGGTGAACCCGCTAAAAAGACTGCTTTGGCAACGCTTGGTCTCGAGGAAGAAACACCGCCAGTGTTGCTAAGAGAAGTTCCTCCATTGCTTACAAAACAAACAGAAGTCGCTGCATTGAACCATGAAACTCTCCTTGTTCCTGATGAACCTCATTCATTACTTCGAGCAGTTCCGCCTGATTTATTGAAAGCATCAACAACAACCAATGAAATTCCAATCTCGAGTATTCTTGCGGGTTGTCTCGGTCCACCTGTGCTGTTACGAGAAGTTCCTCCCGTGATCGATATCATTGGATATTCGTCAGAAAAAGCTTCCAGTGAACACACCATTGAAAATAAGGATTATGTAGACCTTCTCGAACTTCTACCCGTGGCTATTGATGAAAATAACGTGCTAGCAAAGGATGAAAGCTTTCCTGAAGTTGATGAAATTCTTTTTCCCCCTGTCGTTGGTTCTGCACCATTGAGAAGAGCAAAAGAGCCGAAGGACGTACCTGGTGCATTGGAGTTGCAACTAGAGTTGGTTTTAACAAAGGAAAAACCTTCAACAGTACTCACCAAGCAGTCTAATAAACCCACAGATGATAAACTTGAGACTACTTCTAATGAGAGTTCTTCAACCATCAAACCCTTGGCGATTAAACATCACAAGAAGAAGAAACTATCATCGAATAGCCAAAAAGCAAAGTCTTTACTGAATAAAGAAAAGGTCAACCAACAGATTTTTACGGAATCTCCACGTGCTATAAAATCTTTTTTCCAGGACAGCAATGTTCAATCAATGGACTCAATAGAGTTCTGCATGTTGAAGAAGTTCGCCCGAGAAAACTTTTCTGACTTTTCTGAAGATGAGGGCATTGAGAAACAAGATTCAGTGAAGTCAGACCATGTGAAAACTTCTACCAAAAGTAGTCAGATTGATAAGCCTGCTGGCATTATTGCTGCTAAAACGAATACCTCAAGTAGGAAGAAAAACAAGAAATCAAATAGCTTTAGAGATAACATTTCAAAAAGGGATGTTAAATTTCAAAGTAACAAGATAACAAAAAAGTCGGAAATTGTTCCAAACAGACCAATCGCAGAAGCTCCTGTTAAAAGTCCAACCAAAGAGAATTCACTACAAAATTCTAATAAGAAAATACAGCATTCCAAAGCACCGGTAACCGAGAAACCACAACATTCCAAAGCACCTGCAACCGATAAACCACAACATTCAAAGTCAACGGTGACGGAGAAAACACAGCATTCAAAATCACCGGCAACCGAGAAACCACAGCATTCAAAATCACCGGTAACAGAGAAACTACAACAGTCAAAAGCACCGGCAACCGAGAAACCCAAACATTTAAAAGAACCAGCAACTCAAAAACAGATAATCTCGGATGATGACATCAAAACATTTTCCAGAAAATTTATCATTCGTTTTGTAAAGAAGCACCTTGAAGAAGTTATGAAGGAGATTCTGAAAGATCTACATGAACAAGTAAAAATACCTGAGGAAAGAAAAACAGAAACCTTTCAAAAGCTTCCCGAAGAAAAACCGTCTCAAGGAAAAGTTGGAAAATCCGCGATAGAAACTCTTAAAGTAAACGAACATCAAAACAAACGCCCGCGTAGAGAAGGGCGACGAAAAAGAAGATGGTGTAAAGAAAGTGAAACTCCTAAGGTCATAAGTAAGAAGAGCTCTACTGAGCAAGACAATTCCAATGGCTCGAAGAATATTTTGTCTACGGAACAAGCTTTTCAACTCAAAGAATGTTGTGTTGTTTTAGAACGAGTCAACGTGGAGGAGATTAAAAGGGCTCTCAAAAGGAAACATTGTACACTGGAGAACGCTCCTTCGGAGAGGGTCTTGAAGAAAACATGCTGCTATCAGGGTGATGACATTAAACCTGACAAACCAGAAGTTTCTAACATCAAACCTCCTCATTGCCAACGATTAAAAAGATTGAAGTTTATTGACGACGATGATGTGGCTGTTATCCACGAATTCTCATCCATAAACCAAGCCGATCGTTCGTTACGCGATTGGAGCAAGAAGAAAAAGAGCGCTAATGATATTCTATCAAAAGTAAGTGGATTCGTTTCAGAGATTAAAACCAGAAAACAGGCTATGTTGCAACCTGACGAGAAAAAAGAGAATTTGGTCGTTGATTTTGAGATCACTAAAAACCACTCATGTCATCATGCCAGAGATATTCTAAGCAATCAATCAAAGGAAGATGTTCAATTGCCAATCGATTCTCCTCAACCCTTATCTCCAAGAGATAATGGAAATGAAATCTCTGAATCACAAGTCGAAGACTTTCCAGGCAGCACGGGTACCACAAAAACCATTTTGTGCGAAGATATCAGTTGCGCCAACGACGGAAAAGATTTGATCAAAACTCGAGATAAGAAGATACGGTTATCCTTTCCAAATCTGCCCTTTATTGAGCATGGGGAACTTTTGAATAAATCAACTAACGAGACGATAATAGAGCAACCTTCAACGAAAGATCATTCAATGCAACCAGCAAACAAGACGTCTGCATTGATCAAGAAATCGGACCATATACAACCTCCAATACATTCAACAACAAAGGACTCCTCGAATATCAATTCTATGTCACCGAACCATTGTAAAGGTAAACAGTCAACCCCTTCTTCGTTGACCGTTGTTAAAATCACTTCGCCTAAACCAATCATTGAACGAGGATTGTCACTGCTGTCAAATCAAAACACACTTATCACATCACCATGGAAACCAAACTATGCAAATGATCATCCGAAAAATCTTACAGTATCGAAAGATGTTTGGAGTGTACATTCTAATCTGGTTAAAACTATTCTTTCGAAAGATGAAAATCCATCACAAGGTACATGTCAGCCCTCAAACCATTTGATCATTCATCACCAAGACGAACAAAGAACGAAGGAAAAACTTTTAACCAAACTGGATCATAACGATAGGAAGAAAAGTATTCTATCCTTGAGTGATGCAACAAAACACAAAACTCAACCCGAACTTCATCGGGCGAAACCAGCTTCCAAAGTGGTTGAAGAAAAGAACAGTAAATCTCAACTGACGAAGGTTGCTTTTAAAGCGGCTGGAAACCAGAGCAGTAAACCATTTGAAACTCAACTGACGAATCCAGCTTCAACAAAACACAAAGCCCTACCCGAGCTTCAACGGACAAAACCATCTTTCAAAGAGGTTGGACCATTTGAACCATTTGAATTTCAACGGACAAAAACAGCTTCAAAGGAAGCCGAGGAGAAGAATAACCTTTTTGAGCCTAAACGGAAGAAAGCCAAAACAGTCACTCATTTCGGTTCATTTGAACCAAAGCGACTGACCACCAAAATGGCTGAATCGGACAAAGACTCTTTATCTACGGACACCGAACATACAGCAAAACCATCAAAAGACACGTCACAACAATACGTCATACGTCGACGACCTTTGATCATGTCGTATCTGGAAAATATCGGCTGCCAACTTGAGAGATTCGAAGTCGATAATTTCCGATTGAAAACGACGAAAGAACGTGAATTGTTCGTAAAATCACAAAAATCTCTTGCGAAGAAAAAATTATCAGCCGAAGGTGCTTCGAAAATCAAGATTACGAGCAAAGCAGTGTTTAAAGCGAAAGAGAAAGCACGTAAATCTCTACCGTTTACGTCGAATGGGTTGTCGAAAGGAGACGAAGGAACTCGTAAACTGTCGTTGAAATCGAAACATCCCACAGAAGCGAGAAATGGAGAGGAAGGAACTCGTAATAAACTGTCGTTGAAATCGAAACATCCCACAGAAGCGAGAAATGGAGACGAAAGAACTCGTAAACTTTCGTTGAAATCGAAACATCCTGCAGAAGCGACAAAACAGACAAGAAACTTCACTTTGGAATCTCGTAATCATCTGCTTTTGCAAGCGAACGAAACATCGAAAGCTCGCAAGACCCTGTTTGCGCCGAGCAATCTACAATCGGAAGTTGATTTGAAAGCTCGTAAATCGTTATCCTTTACGAAAAGCACAGAGTTCAGCGAATCTCAGAGTACCAAGTATCCGCAATCTCACCCTCGCAGGTGGCTTTCTTTCGAAAAGAAAAACGTACCTCGTGAAAAACCAGAAGCTCGAAAATCGTTAATTTTTTTAAACGAACCACCAAGCGTAACTTCTTCTGAAATCACACGTAAAGCTGCCGATACGAACTCCTTGGAAACTCGAAACTTTTTGAACTATACGAAGAAAAACAAATCATCTTCTGGAATAACTTTCAAATCTACAGAGGCCGAATCCACAAAAGCTCGTAAATGGCTTTTCAGCTCGAAACCAATCAATACGAACTCAACACATAATAAACAGACTGATATACGAAGCAATAATACCATCAAAAGTTCAGATAAGCCGCCTGAGACGATAATACAACTGAACAATAACGGATTACCTTTTCCAAGGAAATTGTTTAGCCCTCCACCAAAGGAAGCTTCGAACAAGACGAGAGAATCGAATACAAACAGTAGGAGTATGATGGATGTGTTTGCATCCGATGGGGATTCGATTGAGAAAACCTCCAGCGATGCTTTTAACTTATTTCCAATGCGAAAAAAGCTGTTCACTTCTAACAAGGAAAGCAAGAAACCAATGAATAATTCGATGTTACCTAATGCAAACTGCCGGAAATCAGTTTCTAAAAGTTGTTCGTCTAAAACAACAGGTGCTGGTGATGGTGAATCTACCGAAAGTGCTGGCAGTAAACAGAACGCTTTGAAAGACAGCTCAACATTTAGGAAACGACGCATAAACGAGCATGTTAGAAAAGTTATAAACCAGCAAGGGAAATTAAAAATGAATCGGAAAGAACCAAAATGAAAGACTATTCAAACAAGTTGGACGCTTGAAAGGTCAAGAGTTTACATGGGAAACGCACAAAAATCATTTGTAAATTTTAAGTCATGTTAATGTCGTTTGAAATATATGCAAACTGTTGTCATCATTCATGTGATTGGATTTACCCCACCAGCAATAATACACTGTAATTCACTGTCAATATGTTACGTTTAGGAACTCAATATAACATAAAACAAGAGATTGGAATTGAATTCCTGAAATTGTGAGTAGCAACAACTATTCAACATTTGACAACCTCTGATGGACGCAAATCGCTTGACGAAAGACATCTCAGCATCTAGGAAACGACGCATAAATGGGCTTGCCAGAAAGGTTTTAAACGGTTATAGAAACTTAATCTCGAATTCCTGGAACTGTGAGCAACAATCAATCAACACTTGACGGTGGATTCATCATTCAGCTAAAATGAATTTTGAGCGCTGCAAGGATACAGGCATGTTTGCCAGTACTTTCACAAATGTTTTTCAATTGCTTGAATCCGAAATCTTACCGTTCAATAACAATAACATTCCTCCATGTCTAACAAACTTACGGGTCTCTGTTCCAAAGCCAAGCGGAAAGGACCCGGAACTTGACAAAAAATACACATTGCGGGAAAGACTCCAGCCAGAATCCCCTCCAAAGCAGAAAAAAGCTTCACCCAATGACTCGATTGTTCAAGACGGCTTATGTATCGACTGCAATATTTTACATTATGATCGAGACTCTAAAACAGAACTGGACTCGAGGTTTAATTTCCTCAACTTCGAAACTGACCACAATACAAAATCTAGCCTCAATTTACTCGTTGGAACATTTCCTGTTCATTTAAATGTAGAAAAGAAGAGTAATTCTATGGAACATGTTACAGAAAAGACGACGTCCGGGTTGTTACAGCAGCCAGCATTACCTGATTATAACCATACTTCACATTTTGTCCGTCTATTGCACGCTGAGAGAAGAAAGAAAAGGCTCGCATCTCCTATTGAGTTGGCGTTCGATTTGAGTGATTGTGGGGATACGAATTTAAAAGAATTCGAACATGAACCATTCCCTTTATTGCCTGATCGTTTGAGAAATGTAGGTGAAGACAGAGCGGTGCAATACTCAATCGGTTATGATGGTATGAATACCTTTGAAATGATGAAAGCTCAATGTAATGAAGACTCTCGACTAATGAGTGGTAAGTTATCGGGTTATTATTTCATAAATTTCGCGGCATTTAATTTTGCGGTTTTTAGTGTCAACCGTGAAATTAAATTCTGCTAAACATAAATATTCTCGCAATTAAAAAAATCACCCCTAAAATTAGTCTTTTTAGGGCAAAATAGGGCTTTTTGTGGACAAAAAATCTCCTCAACCGCGAAATTAAATTCCGCGAAACTCACAAATGTTGAGCCTTGAACCGCGAAATTTAATGCCGCGAAATTCCTTCCCTTAAGGAAGAAAGAAGGAACAGGCAACACCTGGCACGTGGCCCTAGTGCTCCTTTGAAAAAGTTTCATGCAAAAACTATATACCTCAGGCTTTGAATTTAAAGGTTTTTCAAATTTTATTCTTTGCCACGGCATGACGTCACAGTTGGGGGAAAACAGAACACTTACTAAATCTTAATTATGTATAATCAGTAAATAAAATCTTTTAGTGGTTTAAATAGTGTTTGTTTTCAACTCGCAATAATTAATCTTATTGGTTGAAACGTATATCACATGACTTTCCGTGGCAAAGAATACTTTTTCTTTGCATCGTTGTAAATCCATTTCAGCGTCTGGGCTTAAATTTTGCGAAACGAAAAATTAGAAATTGTGATTTCGCAAAAATGGTCAAAATTCTTGGTTCGTATTCTGCTAAATATACTCTGCTAAACGGACTACTTTATCCTTTATCCTCGACTACCCCTTAATTAATGAAATTCTGTTTTAGTTAATAGGTTTCTTTTCAAACTTTTCCACTGTATTACAGATACAAACAAAAATATTCATCCTGCCGACCTTGTTTCCGAAACGACGAATATTCAACGACCGAATGTTTGCGAGGATCCATTAACAACTGAAGCAGACAGCTCGCCAAAACACCGACAATTTTTGTTCAATAACTCGTCAATTTTAACAGCGGATGTTTGCAAGGATTTACCGAAAACTGAAAAAGAATCCTCGTCGAAACACCGACAACTTTCGTTCAATAATTCGTCTTCGAATCCGGTTATGTTCAGCTTGCAAGCTATCAAGAAAAGACGGCTAGGGGCCAAGAAGTAGAAGCTAAAAGTTGCTCAGCACCCTCAGCATTTCTCAGTCGGTTTTTATCGAAAAAGTTGATGGTTATTAATGGATGTTTGTGGATGAGAAATGTTTTCCTTGTATATCTTCCAAGTAAATCACATTTGAATGGTTTGTAGTGAAACACCTCCCTTGTCAAACGATGATTGTTTTTTGTTATAATTGGATGGTTAAATAATATGTCTCGTATCCTTAGTGAACCAAAGTTTGCAATTTCACGCGATTATGATATCGAAATTTTTTATCTTTGTCCGTTCAAAGTGTCCTTGAAGGATGCTTTGCTTTGGATTCGAGTTTTAACTCTTTCTTGTTGCTGGTTGAAAGAAATGAAATAAAATAGTGCTTTTTTGAATTTTGAATTGACATTTGATAGCAAATTTTCTATTCCCATGGCATCAAAAAAATTCTCCCCCCCCCCCCCCTTAGGACACTATGCCGTTTATCTGTTATTGACCAGGGTGCACCTCCTGAATGGATGTGTCTAAACACACTGGTATCGATCAGCAGGATATGAAAGTTTATTTTGTTTTGTTTGATTTAGGAGTCGCTTTATGTTTAGATAGATACAATTTAGACCCATTTATGAAAAGTGAAAAGCCTTTATTTACTCAGTTCGGAAAATCAAAGTCGAATTTAAAGATTGTGGATTTGTCAATTTGAGACCCCTTAAGTCTCTTATACGAGTTTGGAGAATAAAGCATCGTGACAAAGATTTGCTTCATTTTCCAAGCTTGTTTACAAGACTTTACTACAGAAAGGTTGGACTCAAATTAGAATATGAAACATGTTTCAGCTCATCCTGATTATAAATTACTTACAAGACCGTTCATCAGCCATTATGTAGAGTGCTCTTAAGGACTCAGTATACACCTCTTTTTCCGAATTTCAGACCTACTTAATGTATACTATAGTATGTTTTCTGTTATTATTTTTCTTTATCTTTTTTGCATCCTAAAATTTCTTTCAAAGAAAGAAATTGATGAAGAAGAAAATGAAGGTTTAAAGAAGAAGCGTATTTCACCATTGATGTCCTTATTTTAAACGAAAATTAAATATATATATATATATTTATTTTTTTTGGTTCAGGTGATGTATCTATCTGTTTGCTAACTAAAAACAAATTTTAGGAATATTTTTGTTACAGCTTCATCGTCTTTAAAATCTTCAAAAATATGTTTTTTGGTACTTTTTCATCGAAATTTTTCACGAAAGTATTGACTTAAAAAAAAATTCCCGAATAGTTCAAATATAGTTTCAAATAGTTCAACTATTATATAAAAAATGAAAAAAAACTAAAACAAACAAAATTTCTTACATGGGAAATAACATTTCTTGTAAATTGTGAAAATTAACGTTTTTTCGAAGTCTTTTGAAAGTCCATAACGTCGTTATTATAATTAAGATTTCAATTATTCATGAACGAATTTATGAAAAAAAAATCTGTAAACGCAGATTTTTGCTAAATTTTCAAAGGAACGTTCAGTTAAAATTTGATCTTTAAACTCGAAAATCAATTTTTGGGTGTATATTTGAGCCCTTAAGGGCTTTCACTTTTTTTAATATAAATCTTTTTTATTCGATTTCTCAAAGTTTTTGGAGAAAATGTTTTTCAATGATGGAAAGTACCATTAAAGGGCTTCCAAAATGTAGTGTTCAAAGTTTTGAATATCATTCTTATAATGAGTAATGACCTGTTTTGAAAAGTCGACCTTTGAACTTTGATGAGCTACTTTTCAAAATATACTGGAAATTACTCAATGAAACACGTGCCATACGAAAGCCCTTGCTTTGGGCTACAAAACCGTACTAGCGTTTGTTGATTAAAAGCCCCGTTAAAAAAATATCCACGTTAATATTTAGCAATGTCTAAAAACCTGTTTTTTAACTTTGAACACGATTTTCTCAATAATGAAAACTCAAAACAATAAACGCTAGTATGGTTTTGTAGATCCAACTTTACCTCTAAAGTGCGCATTTTCCAGATAAAGACTTTAAGATGGTGGCCGAGAAAGGGTGGAAATTGGGCGGGCACGCCATCTAGATGAAGCTTTGAACATTATTCAGCTTTAGACAGATTCGACTGATCAGGCTCAGAAAATAAATGATTTATTTTGTGTTTTTATTAAATTTTATAAAACACTTTTATTTATGCATCCAATGCAAAACAGAAGAATTTGTCATGCCTAGGTTTATCTAAATATTTACTATATTATATACTTTCTTGTTCTTAGTTCGTTTTCTCCTGCTCTGCTTTCTCGTTCTTATTTTGCTCTCTGGTTCCAGTTAAATAGAATAAATCTTTGAGAGTGCAAAAGAGCCTTAGTTTTGTGTAAAAGTTTACATGTATTTTAATTTCGCTCGATACAATTGCAGTTTGTCATGGGGGAGTAGGTTAATTCTTAAAGATTTGAAAACTTTGTATCAGTTTTAATATATTTTCATTTTCTTCTTTCAGTTAATAATGTATATGTAAAGAAGTATGAATACAAAGATAAGCGAGGCAAACCCAAGATGAAGAATCATTTTACTGTTACAATCTCAGGGAAATACGAGACCATTTTTTATTGGTGTGAAGTGAAAGATTCTCTCAACAAACTCAAAAAGCGAATTGATGTTCGATTTCATATCCCAACACATTGTCAAAACATATTGAAAGATGGAATTATGTTGAATGAATTATCTTTTCAACAGTTGTTTGCTGATCGATTTCATCAAAATGTTGAACTGGATGTTGAAATTACACATGATTATGTTGACACGAGTTTTGTTGAATCACGTAGAAATGTTGCTGCTAAACTATTAGACAGAATAATAATCGATAATGAAGGCACGTATGATTTCATAAATTTTGACTTTCAAAATGATCTGGGATTATTTTCAACTGTTTTTGATTTGAAACGAAAATGTACAAGACTCAATCTACACTATGCCGAAAACGAATATTATTTTTTACACGACAACTGCGTTCTTTTAACCGATGACCAATTATTGGTGGACTTAATTCTAGACGTTGATTCAAGTCATGATTTTTTGCTTCGGTTCAAGTTGATTTCGAAATATCATCCACAAATTCGAATAATTTTCCCAGGGATGCAAGCATGCATTGAAAAAATTGACACTGGCGAACACGAAGTTGTAAATCGGAATTTTGTCAATGAAACGGGGAAATTTTCGGAGATGAAAGAAAATCATTTTGTGATGGATGTTGGCAAAACGGATCAATCGGGGAAATTGGGATCGTTTGATTCATCACTTAAATTAACAATCGTTCCACCGAAAGAACACCAGGATGATTCGGGTTTGAAACGTGAGTATTTTGATATTGGATTTACGAAATTGTCTTACCCTTTGCTAGACATTGGTTCTTTTGATGTAGAAGACATGAAAAGCTGGATTTCCGATATCTTTGGTATAAGCTGTCAGGATCAAGTTATTTTACAACATTTTACGGGATATGAGATTACCGTACCCGATGACGTCATTTTAAGTTCATGGAATACTCATCCACGAATTATTTATTGGTTTTCAGTCATCATTGATAAACCTAATCAAGAATGTTTGAAACCTTTCATTTTATCTGAAAATGATGGAATTCGAATGAAAAAGGTGGATTCGATCCCTATTAGTTTAAATTCTCCAAACGGTGACGCGACATTTCATTTCGATTGTTGTCTCAGTGAAAACCAAACTATCGAAGAAGTGATCGAGCAGAAATTCCAAATACCG
>JAUJPO010068457.1:0-12066 GCA_032270745.1 Tiaropsis multicirrata
GAAAGTCAAATTTCATGATATTTTTGCTAATTTATGATTTTTTTTGACGTTTAATTCCATATCTCAAAAAAGAAGACGAGGCAACGTATTTTTCTTGAATATCTTGGGAACATGAGCATGTAAAAATTTTCCCAAAAATCTTCGGCTAAGGGGACTTGGAACTCTTAGAAGCTGACTATATCTGTTACTTTACGTAAATCTTTGTAACAAGATCATTTTCTCTCCGTTTTTCAAAAATTTCCAAAATTAGGCTTGATGTAGAATTTCATAAGCTTTTTGAAAATATATACTTTTAATATATAAATGTTATCGATGAAAAGGTCAAAAGCTTCAAATATCGATTCTGAAGGTGACGACATACCTTAAGTTTGTTCAACTTTAGTTTTTGACTTCTTAGGCTTACGCTTGTTCAAAAGTGAAAATGCATGCACCCCTAAATCAAAACACAGATACAAGGTACCTTTTTATTTTGAGTACACGTTTTTCTATAAGAACATCAAAATGGTTGAGGCTTGGATGTTCTTAATTTTGATCCACATTTCCTCAAATTTCCCACCTATCCCACCCTTAAATATACGCCTAAAATGCTTCCCTTGGTCTAAGCTTTAGGAAAATTCCCATGCTCAAATATATTTATGTCAGTTTAATTTGAATAAGATTTTGATCATTAGGATCCTCTGCACCCCACTTAAGAGCAAATGCATAATGGAATCTGCAAAGTCCTATCTGATCTGGTCTGTAAAATACTGGTCTGCGTTTTGTACAAATTTCAAAATCTTTTTAGCGGAAAAAAGTAACTAGTCAAATCTTCTTTTAAAGTTTTTTTAAAGTATCTTTAAATCAAAAGGATTTGAAAACTAGAGGTCTCTTTGCAGATTCTTTCATGAATTTGTTCTTAAAATTTCACACTGAAATGGTGTTTGAATTTACATAAACCGTAACAAAAAATATTCATGTTAGTGGTAAGAAGATAAAACAGGAAGATAAAACAAGAAAAGCTTTAGTAAAAAAGTCTCTAAAAATCGCTTGATTAAAAGAGACAAAATGTTGTCTCGATTCTCCAAACTCGTTTAAGAGACTTTACAACGCAAAACTTGAGTAGTCTTAAATTGGCTGGTCCACAACCTCTCCTCATTAACAACCATATTTTGTGACGTTCATTTTCCAGTCGCAATGACACACAGTCATGTCTTCACATGTCTTTGGTGTCGTCTTAACGGATGATAAAAAGAGCAGTACGCCCCATAGATAAATCAACGTTTCTGAAATGTATTGTGCGTAGCCTTTTTGTCTTACAACTGATGTGAGATTGACTCGGTTGAATTTGGCCTCAATGAAGGTCACTATGACGATAGATACGAAAACGAGGCTAGCTTGAATTGCTTCTTGCTGTAAAACGTATATATAGTCGAGTGTTCCGTTCGTGTTTAAAAAACTTGTGTCTTGGAAAGAGTATAATGCAGAATGTTTGTTGTATGTTGCTAAGACGACAGGAACAACTATGACACCTGAAATATAAAGTCATAAATATCAAAGATACAGTTGTCTTTCTAGTTAGTGGACACTTTCATGAAATAAGGAAAGTGTCCAACTTATAATTATAATTTTCTCCCAGGGGGGACGCTCTCCAAATTGACCTAATGCTCGACTCGGAGAGTAGTTTGTTTTAACTGAAATACGAATTCCAAATTTTGCTTCAAAGTTGATCTTTTAACTGAAATAAAATTCCATGTACCTTTGTTGGGAACAAATTTCAAAGTTTCAACAAAACCTAAAGTTTAAAATGTGAATATGTAAAGTAAAGAGAAGTAATGTTAGTACCTGTTAGTTCCACAGCAAAGTCACTGTTCAGCGTATGCGCCTTGAAGTAAGTGAAATCCTTAGAGTAAAACCAGTCCTTGAATGTCTCATAGTCAACCGTATTAGCGTAGGGTGGGTAGATTTTTACTAGAAGTGATCTGGTGTGGAACGCTAACCAACATCTGATACGACCCATTCGATGGAAAACAAAATCTTTTACCGCTACTGAGGCTGCCATTATGAAAATGTCCATAATGCCACCTGAAATTGTCGTCATGTAACGTCCAACAATAGTGAATGCAACTTGATAAAAATAGACCACGTGACTCGGATTATTGATGTGATTGGATGGAATTTTCTGAACGTTCGTTTCAGCTATAGCCAAAAGTAAGTCGACTGTGATTGGATAAATAACAATACGGACAGCATATTGACCAATAGAACCCTTGGAAAACATTTGGTATTCTTTATTGACAACTGCGTCTAAGATATTGACACCGAGTACGACGATAATACTCGGAATAACGAAAACTTGGAAAATTCGTTTTCGTGTTATTTGTATTTCCAAGTTCTTTGACAAACAAAAAACAGATGCTATTAACCCAACAAGGAAGAAAAAACCACACAAGAAAATATCTGCGTAGTAGTACAATATGACGTCATTGTATTTCAAGAGGCCTGGGATCAAGGCGGTTGCTATGGTAATGAGTGGAATGCTGACGTATATAATATTTTTGAAGATTTGTCGGCTACCGTCCAAAGCGATGTTGGTGATGAACACTGATGTGATTGAGAGTAGAATCTATGGAAAATGAATAGAAGGGAAAGCCCATAATAGTCTTATAGAGGGTAGGGTAGGGAATTTGAGATAATCTAGAAATTCCTTGCTCAAACTTGGGGAAAACGTAATGGTAAAAATAAACACTGTAAGGGTGGGCAAATTTTGTACTGCACTGTAAGACTCCCAATTTCGAAGTCCAATTTTTGGCTGCACATACCGTCGTTTAGAAATTGAGAGGTGTGAAAAATGTTTTAACATGAGGAGAGTTGTCATAAAAAATGGTAGAGTAAGGCTGATTTTTCCCTTTCCCTTTTTCAATTTGACCCGGCACCTACGATTTGGCACAAAAGAGTCGTCTTTTATTTAAAGGAGTCATTCTAGCCAATACTACTTTACAAAAAGTGACAGTGGTGGTGTTACACCCTTTTTAGGTATTGAATTCTGGATGAAAAAATGGGATTTTCTTGATTTAGCCTAAAAGCTATAGCTAATTTAGCCTGAAAGCTTATTTTTAGATAGGCATCCATTTTCGTAACTTATTGATTTCTCCAACGCTCGATCATTAATTTGAAACTTTGTTGGCGAACTTTTATGTTATATACTTACCAGTCTGAGGTATGTATTGAAATATACCAAGAAGTCTTTTCGGTAGTGTGTGCATGGCTGTGTTTCGTTTTTATTACATGGAGGTGCGTCCGTCCACGGTATGAAACTTGAACCAATCACAAAACAACACGCAATCAAAATGGTAGGCAAAGTAACGACAAATATTTTTATGGAATGTTTTAATGAGAAAATCATCAATGTGCAGTTTGTTTTATCTTGGCGAGTTATTAAATGATCGTCGTCAAACTCGCCTGGCTCGACTATCGAGTCAACTCGCCGTCCGAAAAATATCTTTTTGATGTTGCCAGTAATTTTGTTATCATTACTAACACTATCAAATGAGAAGCCAGGTTTGAGACCAGGTTTGATATTCTCGTAATGAGCACTGTTAATTGATCCATAGCTAGCCATGGAATCAACTGAAAATTGCTTTGCTCTTTGTAGAAGGTTGGTTGAATTTGTATCAAAATCTGACTGTTTGTTAATATCACCTCTGTCTCTTCCCTCGTCTTGGAAACTTGATGTGTCATCTTCGTCGCCAAGCATTGTGGGTCCTTCATCTTCGTCGCAAAGCATTGTGGGTACTCCTTCTACTAATCTTTTGCTGAAATAAAAGTATGAAAACAAACAATAACTTTACAACGCTTTAACTTTATAGAAAATCTATCCCTACCAATCGCTAATTATCTTAAATCAAAATTTGAGATATTCTTCTTCCGGGGCGGGGGGGGGGGGTCTCAAAACTAACGTACGTCCGGACAAAAATTGGGGTTTCAAAATCAAACCCTTACAGTGCAGTGCAAAATTTTCTGAAAAACCGACCCTTACAGTGCATTTTCGGCCCTTTCCCCCCAGCTTTAACGCTGTAACGTTTTCTCAGAATCTCAAGAAACCTACCCTTAAGAGCCGCACTTCCGGTAGGTCAATTACCTTAAGTGCCACCACCCTCCCCCGCCCCGGGTCTTCTTCTGCTTATAAACTCTGATAGATTAGATATCCCTCGCTTGATCAATAATTTCGCAGCCACGGAGAAGTTTTGAGACATCTTATAACGGTCTTTCAAAACTATCGACAATCACGGTCAAAAGGTCTGTAGACAAATGTGCTTCTTCCTTCAAGGTTGATGTAAATAAGGTCGTTACTATATACCAACATACCACTTTCAAAAGAATTTAATGTGGGGTTAGGAGGGCAGCTGTATACTGTATTTTCGGTGATTTTCTGCTATTGAAAAAAAGTCTACCCTAATGACCGTGGTTTAAGGTCTATTCTTTTCATTCCACAAGAATTGTTTAAATACAAGTCAAGTATACAAGTCCCTAAACAAGGTTTCTTTGAAGCCTTTTACATTCAGTTGCCTTCGCAAATGTTTTTCTTCTTTACGAATCAACCAAACTCCATTTCCATGATCAATCACAAAGCTGACTATCATAATATCTGTGTTAGCTTCCCAAATCACTTTTTTTGCAATTCACTACATTACAATATCTTAATAAAGTGTTTGATTGCATGTTTCTTGCGTAAGATGAAATGAACAATCCTCCTAAAGTAAACATGGAGAAATTCCTTTATGAAAACAATTAACATTTTTTGTAAGAAAAGCCATTTATTTAAAAACGTAATCAAAATCAAATCAAAAGTTAAAAATATAAATTTGAAGCTTATCAGAATCTTTGCAGAGACTGATTCAGATGGTACTCCAAATTTGTGGAGTGTTGACTTCCAAATAAGGAAAATAAACAAAAGCAACACTCTCCTGTATCCGCCATTGCTGGAGCCTGTAGATTCTTTAAATTGATATCAGTTATTCATCAGGCTCGCAAAACGTACATCGCATTTCCAACAAAAAAATAAATTAGTCTTGTTAGATCAGATTGCATTCCTAAAGATGGTTGTGTTTCTATATATCCCCAGCAAAAGAACAATAATGTAAAAACATGCATTTAAATAAATAGTTAGTCTACACAATAGACAGCTCCAGGCTTTTATGCCTTTCTTTTGGTCTATAGCCTTTCATATGCTTGGCCAATAATGATCCCCCTGAGATTAGTAATCTTCTATAGGATGTACGTAATAATTTCCTTGATTGGCAGATATTGAAATAAAGGTTTTACTTAAACAAAAGAAATTTATCAATAAACATTTTAATCTTCTAAAGCCGATTGGTCGACGCAGTTTATTGTTTTATTGTTTTCAAAAGAAAATCGTAATGCGCATGTGCAGTAAGTCTCGCTGTTTTATATTCATTTTAAGAGCAAAGCGCATAGTCCGAAGAGAAGGAGTTTACGCTCTGAACGAAGGAAATTATGACGTAGCCTAAGAAAATAGGAAGATAAAGAAACTCTCTTCGATATAATGGCTAAAAGTAAAAAGAGAAGCATGTCGTCTTTCACTGTAGTGTGTCTAGCATTTTAAAATTTGATTGCTTAAGATTAGACCTTTGTGTGTTTCTTTGTTCGCCTCGTGGAGTGCGCCTAGTCTCTTGGGGGTAGTTCGTATATTCGAAATGATAATAAGAAGAATAAATATGAGAAACGAAAGAAGAAGGAGGGAAGAGGAATAGAAATAGGCGAATAAAGTAATAAGAGTGAAAAAGAGAAAGAACAGATTTAACATTTGAAAAAAAATGAAAAAAATAAAGAAATATGATAATATTGGAATAAAACATAAAAGCACCGGAAGAAATAATACGAAGAATGAAAAAAAGATGAATCAGAAGGGAAAGTGAAGAAAACTTTCTCTCAAATCAGCCGGGGGGGGGGGGCAATATCAAATTACAGAGTCAAATACAATAAAACTTCTTGAGAAAGAAGAAAAGAAGATAAGAAAAAAAATGAAAATAAATTTCAACCACGAAGTAAAATATAATTTACTCGACATTTTTTCCCCTAACTTTTTTTGGTAGTTTTTAGCTCGATTTTAGTAATCTCGTGTTTTTTAATCAATTTTAAAATAAGCCCGCGTTTTTTGTTTTCATTCTCGCTATCTTTTGTTTACAATTTGTACCAATCATGATGCTCTTTCATTTATAAGAAAATTTTTAAATGTATGAAAACTTTGCTTACTCAGATATTGTAAATCTTTGGGGAAAAACCAAAATCACATTCGAGTTTTGAATAATATTCAGCCGTAACTATATATGCATTTCTCTCACAATAATAATGTAAACAAAAGGAATGTTACTTTTTATCCTGGGCATGAGAATATAATTCATTTTACGTACATAAGCTCACATGGGGGGACAAACGATTCTTAGGTTGAGCTGTGACCTCCCAGGACACCATGATATAATTCATTCTACGTACCCGTTGGTAATGGGATATATATACGCTTCTCCAATCTCCTTCTGAGAGCCTCGTCAATATCCCATGGGAAGTTTGTAGCCGCCAACACCATCACCACTTTTTGAGCATCAGTTTCTGATGTATTCCCAGATACTCCTGTGAACAAATTGATGATAAAAAAACATATATATTCAAACAAAATTCAGATGAACTCCTTTTTAAAAAGGCGATTAATTTTTAGTATTGCTCTCTGCACTCAAGAGTAAAAACTTGTCAATGCATTGATTTTCAACGTCAACAATAAATTGTCTTATTTATCAGTCCTACTGAGTCCTACTTTAGGCGTACAAACTTTAGCGAACAGAAACGAGACTGAAAATTCGCGAAATTTACGACATCAATTTTCGCCAATTTAAGAAAAAATATTTTTCGCGAGCGAAAAAAGCGGAAATTTTCAGCTGAATAATGGCTCAGAAGTGACAAATTCTTGTCAAATTTGATATGATAAACAGTATTAATAAATACAAATAGAGGCTTTCCAGTGCTAAAATTAACATAAATACTCTATACTCTTTTTAAAGTTTCAAATTCAAGAAATTTCACTTCGAGCATTTCAAGGCCAAAATTCGCGAAAGTTTCTACGCCTTAATGTATACTAATGGCTCGAAACACATTTCAAAAATTTAATAGTTACATAGATATAATGCTTAAAAAAGTGAGACACAAACCGTCCATTTGAATCAAAAGTTCTGATTTGACACGGCGACTTGCTTCATGTTCATTATCTGTTCCTCTTTTGCTGCATATGGAGTCGATTTCATCGATGAAAATCGTACTTGGCGCGTAAAAGCGAGCCTGCAAATATAAAATAAAGCGAAAGAACAGTCAACTCGAAGTGTGTGTGAAACAATATATGTGGTGTCTATTGCACTTTATATACTAACCTACTGCGCCTTTTAGTAAGTCTCCACATAAATGTTTTTGCCAGAGGTCAGTATTCACCAGGTATGTATGAACCCCAGCCCTACCTTAGAGAGACAAAACTATTGGCGACTTATTTTTAAATAGCATTTCTTTTATTCTTTTTTTTTTTGTGGAATCTTTTGCTCTAAATCTTCATAAACTTGATTATATGGTATGAAAAAAGGGGATGATGAAACAAGAAAAAGTAACAAACGATGATTTAAGTTGCCCTTTTCAACAGCTACTACCCCATGCCTATTTCATACCAAAAAACTTTAATTAAAAAAACACCACTCCTTTAACCTCTAAAGTCAAGATTGTATAGGAGGACGGATATTTACCTCCACGTCAAAATCCTTCACAAATTTTCACATTTCCCACTTTGTGCTGCTCCCCCATATAAATTCTGACTATTTCAATCTCCCACAAATCACTCAAAATCTAGATTCCTCCCCTTTTATTTTGCTCCCCCCCCCTCTCGGAATTTGTTACACTATGTAACATAACATACCATCTCGAAGAGAAGTCTGACCAGCTTTTCAGATTCACCACGATATTTGGACGTTAGCGTAGATGAAGTGACGTTGAAGAAAGTGGTTCCACATTCTGTTGCGACAGCTTTCGCCAGCATTGTCTTACCCGTTCCTGGTGGTCCCACCATCAAAACGCCCTGGTAGAAATGAATATTTTGTAATGTTGAATATTTGACTTAAAACTGACCTAGATAAATTGCTGTGAAGGATTTTAATAGTCTTACCGACCCCTGGTATATGAAAAAAATATACTAACAAATTAACAATAAATTAAAATTTTCACGCCAAACTCTGCTGCTTTAGGACCTTTAGTATCGAATTATTATAATATCTAAATTGAAATTTCGACCAACGGTAAGTTTTAAAGGGAAAACTGCTCCTCCTCATGACAATCATCTTAGACCCCCCGTTTCCACATAACGATATTAAGCGTTGTGTCTTAAAAAGCATATCGGATGAGGGGGTCTGTTTCCACACAAAACGCATAACTTCGGCATAAAAATTGTATCGGGTATATTTTACACCGCTCCGCTTTTGAAAGTGATATGTAACTATGTTTTTCGTCTTGTGGAAACACCTCAAAACGCCCGATAAGTTTTTTCTTTATGATTAAGAGGACATCTATTGTTTTAAAAGACAAAGGTTTTTCTCTCTTCCTCCTACTTAGTGGAATTTTAATGTTTCTATTGAAAAATAGCTGCGTCTTAATTTCTTTCACACAACGCAACGCAAATATCGTCATGTGGAAACGAGGTCTTACTTTCCAGGGCCTTCGGATACCGGTGAAGAAGCCAGGTAATAATAGCGGCAAAACCACAGCTTCATTCAACAACTTCTTTGCCTCGTCAAGTTCTGCTATGTCATTCCTATAAACGAAAAGAAGAAAAAAGAAAGTTAATGGTAATTCAAGCTACTTTCAAAAGGCCTGAACTAGCTGTCATGTAACATCTGAAAAAGATGCATTTTTACGGAAGAACTTTTCACAAAATTTAATCTCGCGGTTGTGGGTGTCAACTACGAAATAAAAAAAATTCCCAAAAAATTGAAAATATTAGATTACAAAAATATTCCCTTCAGACAAGATCGTAAATCCTAGGTCCTAAAATTTCATAAACCATGAAAATAAATTAGAGGCAGAAATTTCTTTACATTTTAAAACGGAAATATTATTATACGTAATAATAACCGTCATACCATCTGACATTGGGATTTTTCTGTACGATATCTCTTTCCAATCCTTCAACCAAATCTTTATCATAACCGGAGCCATCAAACCGAGGTTCTTCATTTTCCTGGAAAAAAAAGAAAAAAACCTTCAGTTAGTTAGTTAGTTATTACTTACAAGTATTTTTATACAGTCCCGTCAGGTTCAAGCTGTACCAAACCCTACTCTTTTATGTAGCTGGACAATAGTAGAGTTTGTTCCGTTAAGGAAAAATCTGTGTGCAAGCATGTTTTCAAAATTCTTTTTGTCATTTCTCTTGGGGCATTATTTTAAACCGTTACAAACCCAAACTCTGTTTGGATATGGGCGATTTCCAAACCTTTTGAAGAGTGTTGAGGGCACTCCAGGCTTGAGCAATTCTCACGGTCATTATTGCGTGTTGTGTCTGTATAACCGAGATATTTGAAATCGTCGCACACTCAATTTCTGTCCTATAAGCTGTATCAGGTATACTTCGTCTTAGGGACGTTCAAATACGATCCAACTTCTCGGCAAGCTTTTTCAACTCTTATAATGAGAGTTCGTGTGCCGGTTGTATAGTGTCCTCAAGTAGTGTCCGTCTGCGTAGTCAATGTCTGACAGGCATTCGGCCGGGACACGTCTACTGCGTCGACGCTTGGGTGTAGTAAGTCTATCAGTTTGTAGAATAGACGAATCTAAAAAGACGATGAATAGGAAAGGAGCCAGCTGATCCCCCTGTAGTACCCCTGTTTTAATGTTGAAAAAGTCTGTTTCTCCTTCTGGTGTTCTCACAGTGGCTGATGTATTCTCGTATTGTGTTCACGATTTGAAGAAGGATGCCATAGGCTTCGAGGATCGAAAACATTCATTCGATTGATTGAGTCGAAAGCTTTTCTGAAGTCTATATAAATGATATCATTGCTTCCTTCTTGTGATTTTTTAACTCTTCAACGATGCAACAGAGGGCGAGAACATGGGCGGAAGTTTATCTTTCTTGGCAAAACCCGTTTTGATTGGGGCAGGGTACCTTATCTAGGACTGGACGAATCCTATTTAGAAGACAACGATTATATACTTTGGCAACGATCTGGGACAATGGTATACCACGATAATTGTCTGATTTTGTAAGGTCTCCTTTTTTAGAGACATGAATCAGCGCTGAAACGCTCCCTATTATTTAGGGTGGTTGCCTAGGAAAGTTTGGCTGCAGAATTGATGGAACTTTTCTTTATAATTTGGATAATTTCCAGAATTCAGGCGGTAAACCATGTAGTACTTAATTTTTATTTATACAATAATAACTGGTTTGGAGGTCAATACGGGAAAATATTGACCGCAGCCGAAGTACAGACCGAGCTTGCGAGGCATTTATATCAAAAAACTTTAAACGCCAATATTTCCTGAACCAGAAAGAATTAGAGGTTAGTTTATAGCTCCTTGGATAGCTGAGTTTCTTCTTTCTTTTAGGACCCCTTTCGGAGCCTTCCGTTTCTTTTTAACAAAGTCCTGACTTACTTAAAGGCAAACTACCCAATGGTGCGGCTTCAAACCAATCCTTTTTCAATTCTATTAGCTTGCGTTCACTCAATGTCCAAGTGGCATTTTTTTTACTTTCAAGGTCAAAATCTCTTCCAAAAGACCAAATTTCGAAATCTTTTGTGTTACAACCGAACGCGCATTCTATTTTCACCAACTCAGGTCAAAAATGAAGATTTCAAGCTGAAAAAGCTCATGTCGATCGGACATTGCCACTTAAAGGGTTAAGGCCGACAATCTACTGCTGCAAAAGAATTTCAATTTCAACACACATTTTGCTACATTATCAAAAAGTCCCAAAAATTCTTTAAAGTGTTTTTAAATTAAACTACCGTCGATAGCCCTATCTCCGTCACCCCTGCCCCAATTCCGTCACAACAACCTTTCAAAAATAGTTAGGACCAGGGTGACAGATATAGGGCCATCTACGGTAGTTTTTTTAAAAATAAAGATCAAATTTCGAATATTGTTGCAATCGACAATCTTCTACTCGAAAAAAAATCTATTAAGTATTATGTCGAAATTGTCAACACATCACATATATGTAATCTTTCTAAATTGTTAAAAATTCACAAAGAATTCTTAGGTACCACCAACGCACTCTTTAGAAAGGAATAGCAACAACAAAAATCAACTGCCTACACTAAAAGAAAAGCAAATTACGTGAGTGCCAACGTACAGCTTTTTAATAACAAACCAACATCATCAGAAAGAGAAAGCGAGTTACAAACAATTTTTTTTTTAAATCACATTCATCACCACGCGGGTTTATCAATAAAAGACAAGAAAATAAACTGTGACATTTTTTGAGTGTAGTATATAGTAGAAAGTAAAATAAACCCGCTTGGAATTTTAATTCTACTATCGACAATGTAATAAAATGTGAAAATATTTCTACTTCTAGATCCTCATCACAGTGTGTTTTAGTTCCTGTATTCCAACTAATCCATATGTATTTTTTTCAAATAAAACTTTATGATGTAAATGATCGGCTGGTATGCTAATTAATATATACCGAAAAAGCAATTAATTTAGTACAATCAAAAGCCATTATACACAGTCATAGAATTTATTTTTTTCTTTTATGATTTATGATGTCATGCGTTGTATGTTGTTGTCAGCTAATTAATAACTCTTTTTTTTTTGTTCCATTTTCATATTTTTGTTTTTAAAAGACAATTTAGAAGTGCTTAAGGTTTGTTGTTTTCTATTGTTGGCTTCTATCGTTTTGCTGTCACTCTTTTTAAATTTGGTAAGTATCATGTTCTTAGCCTGAATCTCCATAGTCTGATTCGGCAGAACCTATCTCCTATAGGTCTGCTTAATAGTATATGGTTTGGTTTCCCGCTATGGTGGCTTTTATGGTGGCCGATTGGT
>JAUJPO010068468.1:0-12066 GCA_032270745.1 Tiaropsis multicirrata
AAAAGTTGGTAACAGACGAACGAACGAACGAACGAACATAGGTTAATTTATAGGACCTCCTCTGGTAGGTCCAAAAAGGGGATGACATGCAGCCTAACCCCTCTCAACTCCCAGAAAAAAGATTTATGTAGACCCTCCTCTGTTATTACACCCCTCCATACAATTAACTGTCAAAGAGTATGTATGACGGAATAATGAATGGATAAAAAACAAGATTCGCAAAAATGCGACAAAATATTTCCCCTATCAAATGCAGGATGTGCTTGGTTAGGCTGCAAATTCAATGCAAGCCATTTAATTTAAAAACTACCCATAATCTAGTAGATCCTTTCTCCACTAAAGGTTATTTACTGAGCAAACTCTGAATAAAACTTTTATATTTAGTTTATTGACAAAAAAGTTTGTGGTGTTCACTGCATTTCAAAATACCCTTTGTTTTACAGTGCCATCATTATCTCGTTCCATTCGAGTCAAAATGAAAGCGTTTGTGGCAAATTTATTCCTATGTTTTCCACCATTAACGCATAAATTAGGGTTGCGTAGGAGATGACGGCAACACAAAGCGAGCGGGATAAAAGCGGAAATTATTTCAATACAAAATAGCTTGTTTACGAGTTGCTCGCTAGTCCAGTGAGTTTGGGTAGATAAGTAAGACTGACTTTTTCACTTTTTAAAAACTTTTGCAATGACTCTCATTGCATTGAGAGCACTTGTTGTGACTAGAAAGGAATAGGCCATATTCGAACGAAAAATAAAATTTGAACATTTTTTATTCAAGTTTAGTGAAATGAAAATGAATAATATTAGAACATAACATAAATATAAAATATGTAATTTTTATAAATTTTTTTCACTGCATTGAGACTGACAGGGAAACTTCAGAAAGTAAAACTCAATCGAAACTAAAACCATGGTTGCTTCAATTTACTTGTTGTTGGGAAGGAATGAGGAGGGCACATGTGTTGAGTGGGAAGGGACTGTTATTGTGTAAATATGTAAAGAAAATGAAAAAGATAAAACCAGATAATACATCACAACAAATCAAAATAGAATGGTAAGAAATCAAAACAAAAAGGTGCTAAAATGTCTAAAAAAGTTAAGAAAATAAAAGCTATGGTAAAAATGATACTTCAAAAGAAATGCAATATACTATAAATCTGTATAAAAATATAAACAACTCGATAAAATGTAAATAAACAGAAAGGCAACAAAATGAAAAATGTCACTACAAGGGTGTTGTGTAAACAATCTGACATAAAAAGAGATGTACAGTAGGTAATTTGCTCCATTCAATCAGTTCAAACACTAAATCGTGGAATTGACAATATTTTGTTCATTTCAAATCAAAAATCGAACGAAAACAAAATTTAGAATTTCAAGATCTGGTTTAGTCAGTTAAGTGAGTCTTGATAAAGGAATACAGCCTAAGTTTATTGAAACCCAACACAAATGTGTTTATAATCGTACAGTGCAACTGTTGCATGATCACTTAACACCATCATCTTCAACTTCAAATCTGAAAGTGGAACTAATGGAAATAATCATTTGTTTGTGAACCATGCGTTGTCATTTGCAACTTGTTCTCCTTTTCAAAAAGGAGTTTAAAGTTATTTGAGTGGTCAAACAATTGTTTGCTTGTGTGCCTGGGCAGTACTCACACACAAAGGCATCAAATTCTTTGTCATCATTTATATTTTTAGAAAACTTTTTACATGCTTTGCATAAAGATTTTCGAACAAGGGAAATCACTGCATCAGGTGGAAATGCAACAGATGAAATGGAGCTGCCTTGCACAAAGGCTTTCACAAATTGTTTTTTCAGATTTACTAATCTTAGTATGACTGTTTGTCGTCAATTGTTTTTGATTACGAACCATTGTCACTTTAGCATTTTCAAAATGAAACGGTCCACTTTCAGCAATGTCGCCTATCTTATCTCCCCAGAGCGCAATGGCCACATTTCCAGTTTCATCGTTTAACATCACTTCTCTGAGATTTAATTATTTTCCATTTAGATAAGGAAGAGATTTAGGCACAATGGGCCTATTGTCAATATCAACATACCCTTCGATGGACACAATATCACCAAACTTGAGATCAGCTAATTCGTTCACATTTCTTAACGCAGCAGGTGCTTCTGATTCCAAGCAGTGAAACTCAAATTTTAGAGATTTTGATGGAGTTATTGAAGCATTATCATAGATTTTAATTTCGTCATTGAATTTTTTCAATTTGCTGGGTGATCGCTGAATTCCGCTTACAGTCAACCCTGTTTTGGATTCCATGACATGTTAATAAATCTTCCAGTGCTTTGCGTTTTGAAGGCGAAAAACAGACAATTCTGTGATAAACATCGTCATTCTCTTGTACAACCCCATTAAAATATTTGACATTTGGATTTGATCGTGCAGGTCGAACTTGAGACACATCTGTTATGTATCCAGTAACTTCATTAGCTATAATTAAAGAAAAAGAGAGACACTGATTGGTAATCAATTTCATGGACTTGCATAAAAAAGAAAGGAAGTTAATTGGGCTATTCCAGTTATCATCCGTTACCCCCCTGTGGACGACACAGATTTTCCAACACAAAGAAGTATTTCAAAAGTATAGGATTTCCGATGCAATCCTATTTTTTTGGGTGAAAAATCTGGATTTTCTAATACTTGGCAGTAAAATGTATGTAAAATCATGGATTTTCCGTAACACAAGCCAAAAAATGTTTTTCTGGAATGGCCCAATGTCATCGGAACCATCATTTCAAAATTGTTTCCAAGTAGACTTGTCCAGGGAAATGTACACAATATACCCTTTTGATCAACTAACAAATGAAATAAATACTTTTCTCAAGAAGTGCTATTAAACCATTGCAAAATTGATTCACCATAGAAATATAAAGTCAAATTCATAAGCAGCCTCTGAAAAACTATCTTCATACAATTTGTAGGTTTCAGAAGGGGAATCAGAAATAATCATGAGTTTGAAATTAAATATGAAAGAGTAACTTGATCGTGTAGACATCTCAGACTGACGTGCTTTCAGCACAATTTATATGACAGGGATAACTAAATCATCACTGATGTCTTTATTCCAAATATTTCAAAATTGTTTATCAATGACATTTCAGTCTGACGTGCGTTCTCAACACATGTTTTATGACAGGGATAACTTTGATCATCATTAATGTCATGAAAACCTCAATGTCTATAAACACAAAACTTAAGGTTTACACATACCTCTCTTGCAAGCATCCACCACATAGTACCAATAGCATTGACACCACGGTTGTTGCATGGAATAGCAATATCAACAAATCGAGAAGGTGAGTCGGTGTTGCAAAGAGCAATGACTGGAATGTTGACATAAGATGCTTCAGTGATGGATTGATGATCAAATTGGGGGTCTGTCACAACAAGAAGTCGTGGTTCACGGAAAGCTTTTTGGATTTGATTGGTAAATGTTCCTGGTGTAAACCGTCCAGCAATTGGGGTAGCTCCAGTATGGTGAGCAAATTTTAAGACAGCTCTCTAAAATAAAGTTGTTAAATGTACATCTAAATTATATAATAACACAAATAAATATTTATCTTTTGTAAGAAACAGGGAGCATTCCTGTTGTGGACTGCTTAGCCATGCTCTTCAAAACATTTTCTTGACTGATTAAGTACTCCCTAAACGTCAAATTGACGTTTGTCATGGCATGAGTAAATGTCTTCCCTAAGTAACACAAATGATATGGATACACTGACAGGCTTTTCTTTTACAGAAAATTTGAACGCTACCAAAAAGTAAAACAAATTAAAAAAAGTGACAATGGCTTACTGTTCCATAAGGTCTTGATGAAAGAACACAGACATCAGCTGGGTTCTCGATTCCAGCAATGACACGTGCAGCAAGAACAAGTTTTTCCCATGTTTTTCTCAAGTTGATGATATGGATACCATCAGCTTTCCTTTTGTAAACGTAACTTTCTAAGTGACGGTCAACATTTTGAGCTCCCAAGTGAGCACCACTAGCAAGAAACTTAGTGACGTCTTCTTCTTTGAGTTGGAGAGCTTCGATTCCCTCAGACATTATGTGAAGTTGCTCAAAATGTGTAACGACGAACAACCTGAAATATTAGACATTGTCTGAACTGTAACATTTGTTGCTGTGTGAAGATTATGAAAATGAATCTTCTTCATTTTGAGACTAGATCAGTAACACAAGCTCTACTTACGATGTAGACAAATGCCAAGTGAGGCTGAAAAAGGACAGTAAATTTCACGTGCATCTATTTGTACCCGCAAAGGATCTTGGGTGTGAGCTATCCGGCTGTTTATCCGGTCGAAAAAATATTCAAGAATATTTGAATATTATTATAAAAAGTCAGGAAAAAGAGAATCCCCAAAACAAAATAAGAACGCTTTTAAAAAGTAAAAAAAAAATTCAAGATAAGTCATAAAGGTTAATGTATCTTTTTATTTTTCTATAATATCTCCTTATGGATCAGTCCAGTACCTATCCGTACTTCCAAGCGACCGTACGAGTGAAAATACTTTTGTATGTTCTTCGCCGGCCTCGTAGAGCCACAGATCTTACATCTGCTATTAGCGGACCATACGGACACACTGTTGCTGGAATATATGGTAGGGTGACGTTGTAAGACGTTGTGACGTGAGCATATGGAAAGCTCATGCTGCATGACCTGATGAAATTTTCTTTTATTTGCAGTTTCCTGGTGTTAGGGAAGTGTGGTGATAGTAAAAAAATACCATTTGTATTCAGTTTCCTGTTTTTTCTCAGTAAAAGTGTGAAAAGTGGAAAGAGATTGCATATTTTTTGCTTATAGCTAGCTAGTTAGATAAAAAGTACCTATAAAATTGTGTAGTTTTCTCCCAAAAAAATTCTTATTCTTAATTTTTCTTCTGTTGAAAGTTTGTGGCAATCAATAACTTTAGCCTAATTAGGAAGTAATACACCTTTCCCGTAATTCAGATTTTCTGGAAAACACACGTGCTTCACGGTTGTCAGTCAGAGAATCCATCCAAAAAGCGACGACCCTGGACACCGCCGTACATTGTAGATCCGGTGGCACCGTACACTGTACGGTGGTCAAAATAGGTTGACTTGTACCCATCGTATGCCCACCGTACAATGTACGGCGGTGTCCCTAGACCCTTTAATTCGTGAGATAATCACTCTAAATCTTGTAAAAATTACTCATTTGCTCATTGTTATTGAGCTTTCATCATTCCACTACCTTAAAGGAACTAATTTTGCAGGGAATAATTTAATTTGGCGGATGACCATAAAAGTATTTTTAAAGATTAAGGTCCACATCAATCATGTACCTTAAAAACATTTATTTATAAGTACATTATTAAAAAACATTAATTTTTATCTAGAGTGTAGTTTTTCTTTGTTAAAAAATGTATTAACATTAAAATATATCAAGTCTGCAAGTTACTTATTTTAGGCGCCCGCTTTTACAGGATTTTAAAGATGCAAGCAAGGACAAAAACTTGCCAATTTTCCCTGACTGGTTGTGTGAAAGATAAAGTGGAGGTAAACAGATCTGTTCTTGCCTGAGTTTGCTCAGGGAAGGTGATAATATTTTAAAAACCATTTGGTATACCAATATTCAGTCAAGGATACCTGCAAATTTGCACTCTCCATCCGTGTGGGCCTGTGTGTGGTCTGAAAAAAAGTTGCAGATTTGCATGGGAAAAACAGATGATCTGAAAATTTGCACAACAAATGGGGTTTTGGACAATTATTATTTATACTTTCCACAAACCAAAACCAATCAAACTTGGCAGATCATCTCATTTGCACATTTGCATTCTATTTGCCTTTTGCAAGTGACAAGATGGGGCGGATGCTGTTGGTGGTTATTGAAATTAAGGTTTTTTAGGTTCATGACATCCTAATTTGCACATTAGTTGCATATGTAATCTGGGAGTATAGTTTTATAGCAAACTTTCATTTGTTTGTGTGTTACAAATTATGTGATATGCTACTCATTTGAGAGCGTCAGTACAATAATAAGCGTTTTTCTAAATTCCTAACCATTGTAAACAAAAATTAGTTCATACGTAATGATTCTCAACCTGTAGAGTTTTTTGTTGAATGCATGTTTTTTTAATATTGAGAAAGTTTCACATATTACAACCTTTTACCCTATGTTTTATGCCTGCCAAAATTTTGGCAGAAAGTTCCTAAAATGAGTAAAAACGTAAACAAACGAAATCATCTATAATAATAAATTGATGAAAAAGAAAGGTTTTGGTAATAATATTTGTTTATTTAACCTTTTATGGACACCCTGTGTCTTTTATGGACCTGGCAGGTAAGAGTGTACTGGAAAATTATACAGAGGTAAAAAAAGATACTACAATCGATTGAGTTGATATATAACAATCATATTATCGTGAACTAAAAACTAAAAACAAGTTTGTAAATTAGGGTGTGGCAGGTTTAAGGGTGTGGTTCAGCTATTTTCATGATTAATGACTTTGTAGCTTCACACTTCCATACTTGGGTAATTATTCCTTTATACTAACAGTATTGTGGTATTGTGAAATGAAAATTGAACAAAACTTTTTAAAATTTTTTTTTTTTTTGGTTGGAAACACCCACCTGTCTTAATAGGTAAAAAACATCAATGTTAGAGAATGGGTGGACCCTACCGTTTGAAATATTATTTTGCCTCAATTTCATCATCAATCATTAGTCAAATAAATTACTTTAACAGTGATAAAAAGTGATACATATTGATGAGCTCATTACATCATGGGAGACCTTCAAAGCTTATCATCCCAATTTCATTTTTCAACATATTTTGTCTTTGCTAATGGGTGATTTTGAAGCCCTCCACCCACATTCTTTTTTTTATTTTTAGCTCAGATATATATATTGTCTTTGACCTGCTCTATCCATTGTTATTTTCTATTGGTCAAAGTTAAAGTTTGTGGTTGTTGGTGAAGAATCTGGTTTAAAAAAAAAACATATTCCTAATAATTAGGATAGAAAAACAAAGAGATCATTCTAAAGAAAGGATAGAGTTCTTGACTGTTTTATCTCATATTTTTGGTTAAAAATGATAATTTATGTCAAAAATATTATTTTATGGTTAAAAATTGTCAATATGTAATTTCCATGACTCAAAACAACGTATTCCACAAAGTTCTATCATAAATTTTCAGTTTTTACAGATTCAACAATAGAACCTTAATAGAACCTTAATAGAACCTTGTTGCCGTTTTAGCAATGTTTCACATGACAATGTCAATTATCACATCAACAAGGGAGATAAGGTCATCAATTTAATCTATTTGACAGTTACATATAAAACATATCTAAAAAGAAAAGGGTCTTCCTTTTTTAAATAGGAGTGATGGAGTTAGGGAGGGGGTGACAGAGATATCTACGATAGCCAATCCAAAATCTTTAGACGCATTACTTTTCAGACCAGGCTAGGTTGGAATGGATGGACTATCTGACCGTTCTGGTCTTTTTTAAACACTTGAATTAAAAAGTTGTGAATGAATTATAAGTTGAAAGTATATTGACTTTTATAATCCATAAAATATTTTGTAAACAAGGCAAACCTAAACATGTGACATCACAAATCTATCAAACGGAAATTGAATCAAAAAACTATTAGGTGGACCAGAAAAATGTTTAAATCAGTGTGCTTTTAAAATAACTAGTACTTAATATTTTGAGATATTTTGAGGTATTTTTTAACTGAAAGCCAAAGGTTAACTTTTAAAATCTGATGTATAATGCATTTTCATAGATCAATTTGTTCATTTATATGAAATTAAATCCCTTTAAAAAAATGTACACAAAATTAAATTAGGCAAAGCAAATTAAATTTTTTGTTGTTGTAAATTATCTTGTTTCGTTTTCATTAAACAGTTGTTTAAATTATTTAATGTTATGTTTCTATCTCTTTATCAAGCACAAGATTGATCACTCTCGTCTTAGTGAACACTGCTATAAATCTCTTTTTAAGAGCCAAGCAATTATTATTATTTTTATTATTATTATTATTCATAGAATTATATTTCACAGGTCTATTGACCTCTACGAGACAATCTTATTTACAATTTATGAAGTTCTTTTTTCATGGTTCGAGTAGTTATTCTTTGAACTGTTGGTGCATCGACAATGTTATTAGTAAATTTGTTCCACGGGTCGACACTTCTGTAGTACAAGAAGTTTGTTTGATATCCTCTCACGCCATCATCAGCAAAGTTTCTTTGCAGTTTGTAATCGTGCTGACGTTGTGGGCAGTTGCGTAAGACGAATTTTTGGGATTCAGAGGACTTATCATAAACGTGGAGATGTTAGTAAACTTCAGCCGTATCACTGATTAAACGCCTGATCTTAAGGCTAGGTAACTTGATAATACGGAGGGGATCTTCGTACGAACAGTTCCTATAGCCGCTGAAAAAAAAAATCTTAAATCTTAACTGGAAAGACCACCCAACCCTTATTCAGATATATAATGGTCTGCCTCGAATATCGAGTGTTTTATCCAGTAGACGTTTGCGGTTTTCGGGTCACTGTTTCAGGGCCAAAGAGGAAAAGATTTCTGATCTCTTGTTGTGGTCTCCCACTGGGCCAATTAGATCGAGAAAGCTAACCTTTTTGGACACCTTAAAACGGGAAACTGGCCTACAAGTTGAGGAAATTAAGACAGCTATGCTTGATCGGGAGTTATGGAAGGAGGGATATGTGTAATTTTTCTGACATATTTTGTCGAAGGATGATGATAGCCGCTGACAAGTCTCGTAGCCCTTCGTTGAACACTTTCGATGGCGTCAATGTGCTTAATGAGTCTCAGAGACCATACTGCTTGTATGTATTCAAGATAAGGTCTAACAAACGCTATAAAAAGTGTGCGAGACATTTCAGAAGAAAGGTAGTTGAATCTTATGCCAATCAATCCAACGATTGAGTTAGCTTTCTTGATCTATGTGAATTGTCTTTCTTCATTTTCAAAAATAGCTGTTTATTATTTATTAAGGTATGTCATAACCCTTTTTGACACCTTTCTTCTTTTGTTAATAACTTCAGAACAAGAATTTTTTAAGTAAATAAAAGTATGTACTGAGTGTCCCAGAAAGATTTTTCGGTGTTTGGCGGCCTCCTAGAGCCGAAAAAAATAGTTTTTTGATTTATATTTTTATTTCATTACAAAGTGTCAAGTCTAACTTAAACTTTGAGGTATAACTTTTTAAATTTGGTTCAGTATTCACCAAGCTTTTTAAGAAAAGAATCATAGTTCGAAAAGTGTAAAAACACGTCAAAAAGGGGTATCAAATTTAAGCAATAAATTTCAAAACTGCACTCTTTTTAAGAGTTTTACGACTTTATCAATGGTTATAATGGTTTGTAAAATAGTTTTCGTAAAATGGAAATCAGCAATAGGAAAAGCAGAAACAATACAGTAATTTTTTGCAATTTTTCAAAAACAAATTCTGTAAAAACGTAAAAAAATGCCTAATTTGATACTCCTTTTTTGACGTATTTTTGCATTTCTTTAAAAATGATTTTTACTTAAAAAGCTTTTAACTTGGTAAATACTGAACCGAATTTGAAAAGTTATAGCTTAAAATTTAAGTTAGACTTTCCTCTCTCTAATTAAATAAAAATATCGCTCAAAAAACTGTTTTGGCTCCAGGAGGCTGCAAAACAGCGAAACTCTTTTCTGGGACACCCAGTATTTTCTGAAAGCTCATAAATGATTAATTAAAATCTTATTGAGCATGTACGTAATATGAATCATTGCATAAAGACCAAATTTCTTACTTAGGTACTTTCAAAAGACATAAATTCACCCATTAGATTTCTCTAAAAACGATCTTAGGATTTTTTTTCTAAATGCCTCATTATCTTTTTATTTGCAATTTAGTAGAAAAAAGAGAAAATTACAGTAATTTTTCAGCTCTTTTATTGTTTTGTTGGATAAGTTGGGAACTGACAATTTAGAAAAAAATCCTAAGACCATTTCTTAGACAAATCTTCTCTGGTTTATATAAAAATAAAATCATCTGGATAGCTCAAAGCTATGGGTGAATTCATCACCTTTGAAAGTACATAGGTTGAAATTCAGTCTTAGTGTGATAACTCATATTCAGTATGCCCAATAAGATTTTACCAACCTAGTACCCTCATTTAGGAAATCTTATAGGTTTTCAGAAAATAATATTCTTTTATTACTTAAAAATTTCTTGTTCTGAAGCTATTAACAAAAGAAGAGGTGTCAAAAAGGGTTAAATGCTTAATTTGTTTTAGAGTAAAAAAATGTTTCAAGATCAGGAAAAGAAAACATTGATAATTGCAGGTACGGTAGCAGTATCAGTCGGTATTCTTACCTATCTATGGAAAAGATGGGTTTCAGGTGAAAAACTACCAAAAGTTGCTCTTAATTCTCAACAAAAAATTCCCTTCAAACTCATTGAGAAACACATCATTTCTCATGATACCAGAAGATTTCGTTTTGCTCTTCAAAGTCCTGAGCATGTGCTCGGTTTACCAGTAGGTAAGCATATGTATCTGTCAGCGCACATTGATGGGAAACTTGTTATTCGACCTTATACACCTGTTACTTCAGATGACGAGCTTGGGTATTTTGATCTTGTCATTAAAGTTTATTTCAAGAATGTTCATCCAAAGTTTCCAGAAGGAGGAAAAATGTCTCAACATCTGGAATCCTTAGAGATTGGTGAAACCATTGATGTTCGTGGTCCATCTGGCCATTATATATATAAAGGGCAAGGTGTGTTTGAAGTGGAGGAGAACCGCAAAGAGAAGAAAATAATGCGTTGCAAGAAAATTGGAATGATCGCGGGGGGGACTGGAATCACCCCCATGCTACAGGTCATCAACGATATTTTAAAACACCCTGAAGATAAAACCGAGGTTTCACTTTTATTTGCCAACCAAACAGAAGAAGATATCTTGCTTCGTGAAGAATTAGAAGAGATGGTCGAAGAATACACAGGTCGTCTCCATGTATGGTATACTCTTGATCGCCCGCAGGAAAGTTGGTCTTACAGTTCTGGTTTTGTAAACGAAGAAATGATCAAAGAGCATTTACCAAAAAGTGATGAGCATTCAGTCATCCTGATGTGTGGTCCTCCACCCATGATCAAGTTTGCATGCATTCCTAGTCTTGAAAAGCTTGGCTTCAAACCTGACCAATATTTCTCATTTTAAAAACAAAGTACCAACAAAAGAAATTTTGAATGATTACTGGTGATTTTTTATTAAAAAGATTTGACACATACGTTTTTGGCTGGAATCAAACATCTTGTTTGTATTTTAAAATAACATTTTTTGAGTTTCTCCATGTTTTTCCGCAAAACTGAAGATCAACCATAATTTTAAAAAGAGTTACAAATTTCTTCCTACCTTTAAATGGGATCAATTTTCGCAATTTTCCTGAATTTGGGCCATTTTCGCAAACTTAAAACCCCACAAATTTGCTCTTTGTCGAAAACCCCTAGGAAAATGAAAGAAATTTGACAAATTCGAAAACTTAACTTAAGTCCTTAAGTTGCGAAATCTTTAATTTTCTAATTCGCAAAAATTTATCCCCGCAAAAAGAATTCCACTCTTAAGGCATTTTTTTAGAGATCTATTATTATGAAATTATTGAAAATATTGTAGGAATTGTTTTGTTCTGTTATTTTTTAATATAATATTTTCCCCTATTTTTCAATACATTCGAGGAATTAGAATTGAGGGGTCAATTCTTGAAAAACAAACTTTGAAACTCTTACCCAGTGCCTGAGTCTTCATTTATTTTTTTCATTTTATTTGCAATGCTATCAAAATCATAAAAAATTGAGTAGAGGTCTGGGGACAGTTTGTTTGAATTATATTTTTTCGGTTTCATGATGTAAGGCGAGTCTAAGTCAATTTGTTGTTTTACGGGCGAAGCAGTTTCAAAATGTGGGTCGGTTGGTCGGCAAAAAAATAAAAATTTAAGATAATTTTTTAAGAATTTCTTTACACTAAATTTGTTCTTTGAGGCAAATTTGTTTAAATAAAGCTAAAATTGAATGAAA
>JAUJPO010068479.1:0-12066 GCA_032270745.1 Tiaropsis multicirrata
CGGGATACTAACTAAAGAGTATCCATAGTTGCGAAAATAGGCTGGAAAAGCCTCCTGCAACTCAAACCAAATAGAAAAAAAATAGAATAGAAAAAGTGTGTTTGCAACTGAAGGACTTACGGAAAATGTCATGTCATGTCGAGTTGAGACCGACCTTATGAGAAGAATGCAATTACACCTAGCATACACAAAAGGGTATTCCAACATTGTATCATTGTCATACCGTTTTGACGTTGGAACCCGGGGGGGGGGGGGGTCACTCGATTTAAAAACCATGGTATGTGCGGCCAAAAATTGGACCTACAAACTCGGACCCTTACAGTGCAGTGCAAAATTTGCTGAAAAACCGACCCTTACAGTGCATTTTTCGACCATTTTTCGACCATTTTTCTCCGGTTTTAGCAAAGAATTTTAAAATTTTCTCAAATTTCCTACCCCTACAGTGCACATGAATTTTGTCAGAACCTTGAAAAAAATACCCTTAAGGGCCGCACATACCGTAGATCGGACCATATGAGTGCTCCCCCCCCCCGGGCGTTGTAATAACGTTACGTTACTGCTGGGCACACAAGAGACAAGAAACGGGTGTGTGTAAATATTATAAATGTAAAAAAAATCATTTTTCAATTTTAAGAAAATCTAATACTTATTCTAAAAAAAATTATTCGTTAAAAAAAATAAACTCTGGAACACATAAATTAATTGAAATATGCATAGTGGCATGAGTTTTTAATATACCTCAAGTAGGGAAGAAATTTTGCCGAGAATAATGTTTGGCGAATCGTCTCCTTCGCCAATTTCGGCAATTTCGATGCAAAAAAAAGAATTCTGTATGCAGCTACTTTACTCACAATTTGTCCGAAAATTCAACAAAAAATAGTTCCAAACCAAATTTTGGTGAATACTGAGGCCATTCGGCGCATTTGCCAAAAAAAATTCTTTTAATAAAAGGTATCTACAAACACCGAGATAAACATAATTACACAAAGAAAACACATAACACCAGCAATCAACAACTTCAACAATTTCCAACCACCACCAACAACAACAACAACAACAACAACAACAACAACAACAACAAAGCAAAGAACGCAACATAGACATACCAGCAGCAGACACGGAGCGTTGTTTCAACGTCAAAACGTTATTATTGAGACCATAGTTCTTTAGTACAAAAGTCTCTTAAAATTGCTTGAATAAAAAAGACTAATTTTTGTCTCGTTGCTTCGTTCTCCAAACTCGTTTAAGAGACTTTACTACGGAAAACTTGGAATAACGTGCCTGCTGTGATATGGAATAATTTCTAAACGTTTGTTAAAGAAAGAAAATGCTAAGGCGACGTTTTCCAGGGTTAAACATTGTCATTATGGCAAAAACTTCCAACTTCTTTTCAAATTTCTCTAATCTTTTATAATTACAGCACTGCACTAGGGCAGAGAGCTCTTCGTGAATCATCACCAGACCCTTCCAGTTTAGAATGCTTCGATGACGATCCAATCGACCCAATCGTTGTATTTTACCGAACAATTTTCATCGATCTATGGAACGAAAGGTAGAGAGTTTCCCGTGTAAGTTTCCAATTCAAATGAGAACAAAATTGTTTTTGATTAAAAATTATTAGCAAAATAAAACTTAACGAAATGATAATGATAATAGACTAGGTTACCTGTTAGTCAGTCTTTCTCTTGCCAACATTAGTAAAGATAGCCATGATGCTTGTTGTTGGAAAGGTCACATTAATTCTGACAGTATTATATGCTTTGTTTAGAAGTTAAAATATTTAAATAAGTATCATCCTTTTATTAGGCATTACGTTCTTGCAACTTCCATTCATTCATTCGTGCATTCATTCATTCATTCGTGCATTCATTCATTCATTCATTCATTCATTCATTCATTCATTCATTCATTCATTCATTCAACCGTTTTCTCTATTATTTAATTCAAAAGTAGAATTTAATTTTATGTGAATAAATAATCCAAACTCATCACTAATTTAATTACTTTACTTATGTTTAAATTAACTAATAAAAAGTTAATTATTTTAGCGTTATAATCAATGCTATTTAAATCATGATAATGTTTTTACAACGTTTAGTAATTATATTTTAAAATTGTGGTTACTTGTTGTCGCATGCGCGAAAAAAAAAACATAAGAATATGAGAAGAATGAGTAAGAAAGGTTAACAAGCATCACGGCTATCTTAAAAAATGAGAGCTCGAGAAATAGCACAGACTACACACCACAATTCTAAAATATAATTTCTAGTTTTCGTTACTCCAAGCAGGCATGAAACGTTGTCTTAACGTCCAGAAAACGTTGTTTCAACGTCAGAACGTTATTTGGACGTTGAAACAAACGTCGTGTGCCTGCTGGGCTGCTTGCTTTAGAAGAAACGCGTTTTTCGCGCGAAAGTTTAATCCCGCGAAATGCAAGAATTTCGCGAATTTCTTGACACGCGAAAGTTTTTTTTTCCGTGAAAGTTTCTTCTTTTAAAGTATCACATTTTTTACAAATAATTCAGTTTTGTGTTTTCGCACGCTCGCTGCAACAAAGCACGGCACTTTACGATGTCAATGACGTAATTTTTTATTCTAAAAGGCCCGCCGGGCCCGGCCACTAATTTTTGAATTTTGGAACACTCGACTTTTTTTTGGATATTTTTTCATAGAAAAGATTATGTAATCGATATCATGAATTCCACCTTTGATTGGTTATTTCTTTCAATCACAATGTCGGACTAAAGGTCCGTAGACTTTTAGAAATGAGCTCCTTCCTTCAAAAATGATGTAAATAAGGTCAGCTATTGCTACCAGATGTAAACAAACCACTTTCAAAAGCAACAAGTGGGGTTGAAGGGGAAGTTATTTTTTTTATAAGTTTTTTCGCTATTTAAAAAAGGCTACAAGCTTTTGTCCGACATTGCAGAAACATTCTTGCAACCACAAGTTTTGAATTTTTAGCAACAAAATTAGTGGTAAACATCCAGGTCATGGATATCAGGAATAAACTAGCTGTCCTTGGTATATTTTGAGATTGGCTTTAGTGTGTATGTGTATATGTACATATGGTGCGAAAATACAAGATTTTCAAATCAAAGGGTCAACAGGGCAGAGTTAAGATAAACAAACCAGCAGACATACAACGGTCTCCACTTAGCGAGAGCAGTGCGCGCCTTTCATGTTTCTCTGTTCTGATTGGTCTCGGAGATAACAAACATTACGTAACAAACTGACGTAATGTTATCCCCGAGACCAATTAAAACAGAGAAACATAAAAGGCGAGAGCTGCGCGCGCTGAGTGAAGACTGGCCTTTAGATGAGTGGTTTTTGTACGCGGAAAAAGTACGCAAAAGAAAATTGCTCTTCCAAAAGAAAAAAAGGTCATCGAAAACTTACAGTAATGCTGTTACTGGTCGTTGTAGTGTTTTCGTCATCGCCGTGCTAAGAAACGATGAGAGAAACATTATTATTATTTAGACATATTTAGCCAGAATAGCCTCTTCAGTTCTAGTGATCTGTTATCAATGAGGATCTTACCTTCCTTGCGAAACACCTACAAAGGAGCCTATGGAATTAGAAGTGATTAGTAATTTTCATCATCGAAGGATCACGGGGGATCGAACTCGGGACGCTTCGATCCTAAGCTCAACGACTTAACCACTAGGCCACGGATCCGGGTTGAGTTGAATCAACTTGATCAGGTTTGTGCCATCTGTTACCGTCAACGATGCAGGGAAACTTTTGTAAACCACTGACTGACTGTAATGTATTTCCAGGTATTTCATAAACCCGTCGACGTCGTGGACCTGCTAAACTTGAGACTGCACTCAAGTTTTCCGTAGTAAAGTCTCTTAAACCAGTTTTGAGAACGAAGCATCGAAACAAAGATTTGTCTCCTTTATTCAAGTGATTTTAAAAGAGACTTTTGTACTAAACAACGGTTGTAATTCGGAATATGCAAGTCACCCTAGGTGTAAATAACGGGGAAGAAACGTTCGTCGGGGATCACTTTTAAGAGAAAATAGGTCATTAGTTTCAACACTCACTTCACTTGTATTTGACTCAAATCTGTTGCGTTGCGGTGAAGGTGACTAAGAATAAACAGATAAATAGTGTATATGATGATGAAAGGCTGCTCTCCACTGTTGCTCTGTTCTGATGAACAAATGAGCCAGCGAGAATTTTTTATAAGCTGTTCAAAACAAACCACACTTTATTAGAACTTACACATGGCGCCCTCGTGTTGGGTTGAGCTTTTGATAATAGTTGGTTTTCTTGCCTCAATCTATGAGAGATAAAAAAAAAACAATGCCACAACTTCAGTATTTTTCAAATTATTCGGAAGCTTTCAAAATAAACTTACTGAAGTGCAGTTACAAAATATCATTATCCGACTATTTTCTCAGTGGAAATTTTCCTTTTTAAAACACGTCCCTAGGGCCCAAAAATAAAACACACAGACAAGACAAACAGACAAAAAGACATTGTCATATTCTAGCTCAACACTGATGTCGAGAATGAAACAAACACCGACTTACAATTTACACTCGTTTTCTAGTCTTGCAATTTTCATTTGCAAAGATTCGTTCTCCTCGTGAAGGCTATTGTTTGTAACTATGGGAGAAACAGCAAGCATATTAATTAGAGCAGAGATTGACTATTATACAGTGACATCGTTTCATACAGGTTTTTGAATTCTCCAATCATCATAGGGTAAAGCCCCCCCCCTCCTCCACAGGCCTGAGTCCCTCCATCATGATGAGCACTCGATTAAAATTTTGGTACATAGTTCAGGTTTCTCAAAAAACTTTAAAGCAATAACAACACTGAGGGTAACTTTATAAACTGGGGGAAAATCTCTCTTCTATTTATGTAGAAAGTATATCACTGGCATAAATGTTCCTCGAATATATACAATATTTGAGTCCACCCATCATAATGTTTCCTCCCCCACCCATTAGCCTTACTCCCCTCATAATTAATGACGTCATTTTCCTTGTATTCCTCGAGAAAAACCCTAAATGATAGGAGCGAAGTGAGTCAAGTAGAAAGAATGATACAAAAAATCGAAGATTATATTGGATTTGAGATGTCTGATTTTGTTTACACACCTCTACCATGACCTGCTTCCTTAGCATAGTCGGACGCTTGTTGCTTCATTTCGCCCGCCAATCGGCGCGCGGACTCTAGCGATTGGTAACTCATTGACTTGTCCAACTTTTCGATGTTCATGTGTTGTTGGGCTTCGTAAAGTTGAGCTGAAACAAAAGTCATCAAGGTAATAATGAGAGCTCTTTATCCCAGTAATCACAGAACGTCTTTTGAATGCCCGAATAACGTCATTCCAACGTAGTCATAACAACATAATGTGAGCGTCAGATAAACATTCAAAAGACTTCTATGCTTGCTGGGATTCGAAGAACCTTCCACGAATACTTTGGTTGGAAAATAAATAAACATTGACAAATACATTGTATTGGCCCATTTTCGCGAAAGTCTTTTCTCACGAAATGCAAATATTTCACGAACTTTTAAACACGCAAAACTTCTCCGAATAAAGTATTAAAAACTGGTAATATTACAAAAAGCTAAAAAACAATGCTAGAAATAATTTCTCACTTTAAAAACACTCAATTTCTGTTCAACTGCAGACTACTAAAGTCTGTTGCAAAAAATATTTTCAGTAAAAACAGTTAATATGTAGAAACCAGGATGACACGGAAGAAACGAAAATTGAATAAGTGATACTGTCCTGGTTTCTACATAGGAACGATTTTTACTGACAATTACGTCAAAGAAATAACTGCGAATCAGTTACGAATCTAACTTTTAAACTTCAAAGAAACCTGGAAAAAAAAACTTTGTTGTAGATAATACCTAACACTTGATTAAATTTTTCTATCAATTCTTGGTGTTCGCTGTGTGTCTCAATATACCTTCCTATAAGGGAGATAAAACATCATTTTTGAATAATAAATATAATTAAACTTCTGAGTTTGAATGATGCGTTATAAGAAAATGAGCTTATGATATCCTACCACAACACCGAAATCACAGAGAAAACCTTTCCTTTAGCCTTGGTGATTGTACTGAAGCTCTTTCAGTCTTCCAAAAGAGTGTACATTATCGGACAAAACAATGTCGGACTAAAATTTTTCGACGGACATAATTTTCGTCACCCACAAATATTTTCTTCACTTTTGTCCAAAAAATACGCAAATTTTAGCCTTAAACTTTTTTTCGTCGGACTAAATTATTCGTCGTACAAAATTTTCGTCACCTCCAAAATATTTCTTTACTTTTGTCCGATAAGGTATCGTCCGATAAGGTATATTATTGTCGAAGATTCATGTCTTGAAGGGAGGACTTTTGTAAACAAACTCAAAAGTTTAACCCCCCCCCCAAAAAAAAAAAAAAACACCAAAACATATTGAGGATATAGGATACCCAAGGGGTTTGTTGATTTCTACAGAAAACTGTTTTTAAAAGGCATGAAAATCAAAAAAGAAATTGCTCTTTAATTTATTTTTTTTAACTATGAGTGTGACTCCAGGTCGACCGTCGGTCATCAAGGTCAGTGCCCCCTCCCCCGCACCCGGGTAACAAACATAACCATTCATCGTACTTACTTTGCAGGGTGGCGGCTAATTCTTTTGATCGTTTGTTTATATCTTGTTCTTCGAGTAGTTGATCACCCAGGGTTAAGATTTGACTTCGCACTTCTTCCAACTCAGTGTGTGCATCAGTCAATTGCGCTATGGTAGGAGAACAAAAAGATTTTATAACTCAAACCCATAATAGTATTTGTTATTACATCGGAATCGGCCTTTTAGCAAAATTTTCAGCTAACAAACATAATCATAAGTAAAATCATCGGGGGAGCCTAGTGTCGGTAGCGGCCGTACTACAGAGGAGTTCATCATTCTTTCGCTTCTGGGTAGATAAGACTGAGGCGGAGAGCCACACCTGCCGTCTCAGCTCCCAAAGACACACAGCATAATTCAGTTTAATTGTTTGTGTTACTCAAACTCAAATGCATAATGGTATCATGGTTTGTCAGGGGGGGGGGGCACCTAGTCAAAATCAGGTACGGGGACGTGCTGGCTGGTCAGGGTACCTTTTTGAAGCTCTGAAGTCTCTGACAGGATTCAAAACCCCAAAGTTGCTGTCATAGGGTCGGCTTTTTGAAGATTTTAGCACTTCTTTTTAAAACTACGAGAAGACCTCTAGGCAACACATTCCCGTTGATCGTCAAGAATTGATCAAGTTTGTTCTCGATAAACTTTTTCATCAAAATCATTGGTCTCGTCAAACTAGATTTTACGTTTTGATGAATTTCAGTCGATTTCATCCAAATATTTTTCTTCTTTAATCAAAACATTCAATCAAAAACTCATCAAAATAACTTTAATGGATTTTGATGAAGATTTTTGATGCATTTGTTACGGCAAAGGAAGCTCCGAATTGAAAGCAGGAGAAAAATAGCCGGTGTATTCTAAATTAGTAGATTATTCACATTTTGTGGGCAGAATCAGTATATATAAATGACATACCTTTAATTGATTCGTCAGTAGAGTTATGACTGAGCTCTCGTTCTATGAAAAAGAAAAATGGTATAAATAGGTGTATCTTTTTAATGGACTCGATATTTTACGTAGAAAGCCCAGTAATCAAGGATTTTTAAGACAGTCTTTCCATTTTTTTACAGAGTCCACCATCTATGCTCTGAACTGGACATGGAAGGGGCTCCCTACCTCTATTTGTTGAACATGGAAGGGGCTCCCTACCTCCATTTGTTGAACATGGAAGGGGCTCCCTACCTCTATTTTTTGAACATGGAAGGGGCCCCCTACCTCTATTTGTCGAACATGGAAGGGGCCCCCTACCTCTATTTGTTGAACATGGAAGGAGCTCCCTTCCTCTATTTATTGAACATGGAATGGGCTCCCTACCTTCATTTGTTGAACATGGAAGAGGCTCCCTACCTCTATTTGTTGAACATGGAAGGGGCTCCCTACCTCTATTTGTTACTAATTAAAAGAAATCAGGCTCTTTAAAAAACAAAACAGGGAGATATATCATATTGTGTATTGGGTGGTAGTACCTTATCGGACAAAAAAATGCCGGACAAATTTTTCGTCGGACAAAATTTTCGTCACCTCCAAAAAATTTCGTCACCTTTTTCCGACATTTTTTTTATCCAGTAAGGTATACGTTTGAGAGAAAATGGGACGTAGTAATATTATTTTTATAAACAAAAGGGAAGAAGTATCATTTTATATATTGGACATAATATTATGTGGTGTATAAAGAGGAAAATGTTGTGTTGCCTATGTTCTTACTGTTGTGTATAAGGCCATATTAAGTCGGGATGTGATGGTCAGATTTAGAATTATTTGATGTGAAATGTAATACAGTTGACTCGCTCTAATTCGAATCTCTCTACTATTCGAACAAAATGAAAGTCACCGTCAAGAGACTTTCTACTACAGAGACTTTGTACTATTCGAATCTCTCTATAATTCGAACAAAAAATGGGGCGACCGCGTTGACCTACCTATAGGTGCTCTCGATACAACGTCTTCAAAGTAAGCTGAAAGAAGAAGAAAAATGATGCGCGTGGTCAATGAATTAATTCAGCAGAGCTACCTTATACGGACAAAACAATGTCGGACATAATTTTCGTCACCCACAAATATTTTCGTCACTTTCGTCCAAAAAAACGCAATTTTTTTTGGACCTATTTTTTTTGGACCTATTTTTGATCGGACTAAATCATCATCGGACAAAATTTTCGTCATTTTTGGAAATGTTTCTTGTAAAACTACTAAATACTATAAATTAAATTAAATGACCTAATAATTATGTGTTTTCAAAGTATTCTTATTTCATCAATCATAGTATGAACCCCACCCCCTTCTAGGTGGGGATACCAAATTAGCGGTGGGATGGTTTTAAGTGGGGGGAGGGGGCGGTGTGTCAGAGACCCCCTTTGCACACTATGTATGATCAATACTTACACTTCAAAGTATTCTTATTTCATCAATCATAGTATGAACCCCCCCCCCCCCATTCTAAAGGTGGGGATACCAAATTGGGGGTGGGATGGTTTTAACTAGGGGGAGGGGTGGGGTGTCAGACCCCCTTTGCACACTATGTATGATCAGTTCTTACACTTCAAATTGATTAGAAAATTTGAACACGTTGTTATGGCTTTCTGTTGATTAGCAATGCAATCTAAACAAAATAGAGAAGGAAGATATTAACATTAATAGCACAGAATTTTTTTTACTGTTCAATGCTACTGTTTAGACTATCACCACACGTCCCTCTAACATCCTGCCTAAAGTCTGTTACAAAAAGATTGTCAGTAACTACATTTGCGTGCATAACTTTTGATCCATAAATAGTACATTAATAAATTTGGTACCTTTTTTGAACATGGGAATTTTTCTAATGATGAAAGCTTGGACCACGGGAAGCATTTTAGGGTGGGATGGTGTGGATCAAAGTTAAGAAAATTCTGGTTCTTATAAAGAAAAAAACAGTTTGCTTTACCTTCTTTGTTTTCGTTTGTTTTAGTTTCAATCTCAGAATAAAGAAACGATGGACTGTTGCTGTCCACACCTAAAAATGACGAGATCAATAGGTATTGGAATTAAAGGCAATATATAACGGGTTAAAAGGCCACTATGCCGAGTCAGCAGTCTTGGAAATCAAGAACTGATGATTGGCTCTTAGCAACTTGCACAGTTATAAAATCTGTTTTTTATTCAAAACAATCTTTTTTATTTTTTGCAAAGCCAAAGTTTATTACAAATTTTCTCCTCCTCTTCTCCTATCTTGTGACATTTTTGTCAGACTGCCTTTTAAACCGTTAAAATTGTCTTTAATCTTCGAATTTTGTAGTAAAAACGTTTTTTAAAAGGACAGTTGTAGTAACATCAATCAAACAATTTCAAAATACACTTTACAGTACAAGCACAACCCCATTGTTGATAAGATGTAGGGAAGATATCTTATTCCGCGATTCAACAAAGTAAAAATTGGCGTTTTCACTTAATTTTGCGGATAATTCAGGGATAACCTTTTTTCAAATTTTGATTTTTTTTGGTGTTTTGAAATTAAATTCCGTGAAAATTGTATTTCCACAAAATATTTCTATATCATGTTTTCTTCTTACCTGACATGAGTCCGTCAGACCATTTATTCAATGTTTCTGAGACTGACTGCAGATGAGCTAAAAAAAAGTCAAATACAAAGGTCTGAGTCAATCTTCTCACCAATCATTTGTTTTAAGGGGTGTCTGTGAAAAGGCACCCCTCTACAGAACACACATTTAAGTGACTACCCCCTATGATTTGGTACCTAGTGTAATCCAAGGAAATCCTGACTATAAAGCATCCCTGAATCTCATAGAATTGAGACTTGCAAGTTCCCCAAATTATAGATCTTGGATCCTTTAACTGGTTGAGCTTTCATAATGAAAGTTTTTTCAAATTTTTGTCTCGATTCTTCGTTCTCCAAACTCGTTTAAGAGGCTTTACTACGGAAAACTTGAGTGGCTCACCTTCAAGATCTTTTATTTGCGTGGAACTGATTTCCAAATGTTCATTGAAATCGTTCTTGTCATCTGCTGAAAGAAGAGCGAAGCACATACTATTTGGATTCAAATGGATTTAAAACCCTTATAGAAATTTTTTTCAAAAATCGAGCCCTTTTAAAATTCGAGTGTTTGGATACCTAGGTAGATAGAAAATATTAGTTTCCCTGAAAGTTTCAAAAGATTTAAGGTAATCTGCCTAATTATAGGTGATTTTAGTGTTTTTTTCCCTGAATTAAGTATTGTAATGCAAATGACGAGTCAAACTTTCTTTTATAACCATAACATAAAGTACTTGGTCGTGGCTGGCCCTGGAGGGGGGGATTTACAACAGACATAGATAATAGAAACACAGGTCAATTTAAATAGCAACCTCCAGGTAGATCCAAAAACAAGAATTTATTTTGATAATAACAATAATTTTTTGTTGTTGATTTTCTATTTCTTTCTCTTCTTATATCCGTCACCCTCGCTAGCCTTTTGTATTCTTAGTTTTCTCATTGAAAAACTTTTCTATTTTAAAAATGAAAATGAAAAAGAAAAAGAAAAATAATATGAATTCAACAAAAACAAAAATAATAACTTGATCTTGACGACGTTCCTGGTTGTTCATTCTCTAACTTTGCTTGCATCTCAGCTATTTGTTCTGAAAAGAGAGGTTATAATGGCCCGAAAATATTATACATTCCCCCTAAAAGGCCAGTAAGACAACTAGTTTAAGAAATGTTACTGGTTTGAATGTATTGTTAATGTCAATCTTAATAAAAATTTCAGTGCACTCTAACAGTACCAAACAATGTAAGTTGTGTAATAATTTGCATAGTTGACTCTTTTAAAATTCCATTATTCAACCAGACTATATAGTTTGAATATCAATTAGGGTCAACAAGAGATGATGCTTGGTTAGAAGATAAGAATCGTTAGATTTGCATTTTAATTTTCTGGTGCAAGATATCTTTTTGCAAATAATTTTTTTAACTTATCAATTATGATGAACTTAAAAGATTCTTAGGGAGAATATACCTTGGTTCCATATAAGCACAGAAACACCTGCTAAAAAAAGCTAAAAAGAATTTACCTTTTAGTGTCCGTATAAGAGCACTTTTATTTTTAACGTCTTTTTCAAGCGTGGCATGATCTAAAAACAAAAGTTTTGGATAGAAATGTAATAATCAGTCATTATACTACACCTTTTTTACTAGAACCATGAAATCTGGAATGAGCCTTCATGGCTGCTCTTATTTTTTGAAAATAATTTTTTAAAAGCTCTAATCTTTTTTTATAGTTTAGAATAATATCCATAAAAAAGGAAAAATAAAGATAACAAAAAGCTAAATGTTATGTACTTTTAGCATCAGGAGGGTATTGAGCTGCCAAATTGAACCCATTGAAGTTTTTCGTAGTAAAGTCTCTTAAACGAGTTTGGAGAACGAAGCATCGAGACAAAAATTAGTCTCTTT
>JAUJPO010068490.1:0-12065 GCA_032270745.1 Tiaropsis multicirrata
ACTTGTTGTCAAAAAGAAGACCAGATATTTGGTGATCCCATGTTTGAAGGAAGGTTCCCATGTTACAAGGTTTCACGGTAATATATCTCCTTGATTGAGTGAGGATGTGGCAAATAAAATTGAATACTATATTCTTTATCTGACTGTCGTGGCGGAGATATTTCCATTTGAAATCCTGAAAGTCTGCATAAAACGGAACGTGATAACAACCCTAATCCATCGATAAATTCACCTTATTCGTGGTGATTAAACACAATCAATAGGTAATTCATAATTGATACCGTCAACGGCTGAGACATTGCATTACTCTGCCATACTCTTCACTGTGTATTTTACCGAAGTGTACTTTATGCACATTTCAAAAACAAAAGTGCGTGGGAACATTATTATAACAAAATTATACTTTCACTTTTGGTTTAGAATCTCTCAAGGGGATAAATAACAAAGAAACAAAAAACACTCTTATTCACGTTTGTGAAGTTTTGAATTGTCTTTTTAATTACTTTCCTAAATAAATCTGATCTACAGATTTTAGTTTTTTTTTATTTGTAAATTGATTTGCACGGTTCAATCTGTAGACATGTGATTCAATCTAAATGACCAGAATTTTATAGGGAAAACAAAGGAAATAAGACAAGTGAAAAGTATGGCAGAGTAATGCAATGTCCAGACCATTATTTTTTTGTCTGCCATCCATCTTGTGTTCCTCCCCATCTGAATGCTTTTTAGTCAAACCGTGGGTACACATACTTAAAACATAACCTAATTCAATTTCCCTTTATCAAATCTTCGTGAGATTGTCCATTGATGCTTCGAAAATTTCCAACCGCAGTGGCCCGCCCGATCATGGTGGCCCGCGCCCCTCGGTAAAGTCCAAAGTTCAAGAAGAAACGAAACATGAATATTTTTCTGGCGAGCAAGTCCGCTAGGTGAAGCAACAAAAGCCCCTGCGGGGCAATTATAACGAGTCATGAAGAAGTAATTATCAACTCCAACCAAATAATTAATGAGTAATTAACATTTTAATAAAAAATGGCGAAGTGCAGACTGTTTATAGTAGAGATATAGAATGGTGAAATGGTGTTTTAGCCTAGAACTTTTTATGAAGTACAAAGCTGTCTGTTTATAAGTTCCTTCACCGTAAATAATAGATTTATTTCTGCTAATCGATTGTCCTTAGAAAGCTTCAGGTTCAGTGTAAACTCGCCTTAGCCTAGCTAGGACACACCAGCCACTTTTTTTAGTTTTGATATAGTGGCTGGGTTGCTCAGCAGCGAAGATACCGAAATGGCATCCTCGGCTAAAATTGATCTTCGTTGCTGGACTTTTTTACTATATTCCTTGGCCAAGAAAAAAGTTTGCGAAATTTGATTGGTTCTTTTTATCAACTGCCGAAATTCAAAATACCTGCTGCAACTATATGCTACTTTTTCATCAGAATTATAAAAAAGAAGTAGCAGGGTCTCCATGCTACCCTTAGCCTACAACTTTAAAGGCATTTTAATAATATACAAAGCACTCTGTTAATTCATGATATCCATTACATAACCTTACATAATCTTAGGGACGATTTATGGTTTATTTTCTGTTTGTTGTTCTGTTTTTATTCATCCTTTTTGTATCTTTTTTTACCGTAAAATACCTCAAACAATTATAGTTTATAATTGCGTTCATTTAACATATAAATAAGATCATATCAAATTATAGGAAAACATAAACGTTTTTTACAAAAAGGCAAAGTATATAAGAACGTAAGGCTTCGAGGTCAAAAAAATTAAGAATATGTTAAAAGAACATTTGGAGGCTTCTTCGAATTTTAATATAAAAAAGACCTGTATTCTTGTTTTTTCAATAGCTTCTAAATAAAGTTGTTTTTTGGCAGTTGGGAAGCGCTCACGATAGAAAGTAAAGATTCCTTTGACTTTCGAAACATGGATTCTGACACCGAAAAATCTGATCAAGGTTCTCACCAGAATATACGGAAATTTTTCACACCAGATTTACGTATGTTACCTTCAAAATTGGCGTATTTATTTTACTACGGAAGTCGAGGCTGCTGTACTATGTATTTCAACGTATTTTTTATGTCCGTTGGACTAACGGCTACTCAGGCTGGACAAATCACTGGATTAAAGGCTATTTCATCTTTGATTGGCGCCCCTTTATTGGGAATGTTAGCAGATTACACAGGAAAGCGTAAAATACTTATGTTAATTATTTCTATAATTAATCTATGTTTGATTTTTCCGCAACCCTGGGTCGCTGAGTACGTTATTAACTTTGAATATGGTACAAATACAAACACAGCCTTCAGTAGGAAGAAGATAAAAGTGGGAGATAACACTATGTTTTATACTATGATGGTTTTATCACTAGCCTCTGGACCATTGTTGCTAACTCTTACTTCGTTCATGGACTCTTTTGTAATGAACCTTGTCAAAAGCAGTACCAAAGAAACGTATTTTGGACGTCAACGTATCTTCGGATCATTTGGTTATGGAGCAGCAAGTCTTATCGCTGGATTCGCCGTTGATCACTATAAAAATGAACAATTATCAGATTATACGGCCGCTTTTTACGTTTTTCTACCACTCTCGCTCATTTTCATCCCGCTTGGATTTTACGCTGCCATGACATCAGAAGTTGAATCGAGGAGAGTTGAAACCAAAAGCGCGAATGATGACCAAGTTAAAAATAACAGCAAATCTTTAACCATGTTGGTTATCAAAACGTGCAGCAATCTTTCAAACCTGATTTTCTTACTGACCGTATTTTTATCTGGCATTTGCAACGGCTTAATGCTCGGGTTCTTCTATCTTTACATGCAGAAAGAATTATCTTCGTCTAAAACAATCATGGGATTAAGCGTCGCCTTTGGGAATCTGGGTGAAATTCTCATGTTTCCTGTATCGTCCAAAATCATTCAAAAATTCGGCGAAATCCCGTGTTTAATTTCGGGTGTTTGGGCTTATTTCCTTCGTTACATGTTCCTGTCTTTAGTCACCGATCCTTATTATGTGTTACTGATACAGCTTCTTAACGCATTTTGTTTTGCGCTTTTCATAGCTGCAGCAATCGAACAAGTTGTTAAGATTTCACCCAAAGAAATTTGCATAACAATGGTCAGTATTGTAAACGCGCTAAAATTTGGATTTGGAGTTCTCATTGCCAATGTGGCAGGTGGGGCTACTTACGATTTGTACGGTGGCCGAGTGATATTTCGAGGGATGGCTTATATTTGCTTGTTTTGGGTTGGTGTAATGCTTACCTATTACTATAGTGGCAAAGTTTATCAGAAATTTTGTGGATTGGTGGCTAAAAGTAGTAATAAAGGTTACAAAGAGGTTAACCAGCAACAATTTCGAAGATAAAACTTATTATTTTTAATGTATACATGATATCGACAAGATATGTTTTAAGCTCAAAGAGGATATATTAACCCTTAGAGCACGAAGGGCGAATGCGTCCTAGAAAGGTAGCGCTTTCATTAGTCTTTCATAGTTATTTAGCTATAGCTCAAAATCACTTCATTTTAAGGCATTAATCTTTAGTAAGTGTTCTGTTTTCCCCGAAATGTGACGTTCGTGGCAAAGAATGAAAAGGGCTTTCTAATGGTACCAAAATCTTTGTCTATTATGCTACAAGCTTTAACGGCCATTTGAAGTTTGAATTTTATGTAAAACGATTTGAAACTTTTTCACTTTTTTCGTCAAAAGTACTGCGGTGTCAAAGGGTATAGAAAATTTTTTAAGTGACTCCAAACTGCCCAAAATGACAATTGGTACTAAGACAAAGTAGATTAAGGCATTTTTGATGAAAAAAATATATATTTGAGTACCTGATAACATAAAATATAAAATTAATTTTACTAATTTGAAGCATTTTGACAAGTAAGTAAATTATTCCAAAAAAAATTTGCATCATTCCACAATTGTTAATCAAAAAGGTTTACAGATTTAGTTTAATTTAGCATACCCCGGTTGGAGAAGGGATTTGAGACCCAAAACTAGGATATGAAATTCATTTATAGAAAGAAGGCACCCTTACAATGTATTTCATCAAACGAATGTCTAAATCACCGTTACTGGTTTATAGTGTTTTGGTGGCTAAAGCGACGTAAATGGTTCTTTCGGCCTGCCGTGTAGTGAACCGGTTCTTTCGTATATGGGTTGGTTAATCGGAACTGGAATATTAGCGATGTCACGACGACAGAAACGGGTCTTTTCTCAATCTCTACAGGATAGCACTGGTAAGAAAGCAAGGTAGATAATATGTAGCCAGAGATTTGTGAAAAGAGGATGCGAAACCCTTTTAAATGGAAATGACGGAGCTGTCTTTGTTTCGAGGGTTGAATGCATTTGTTTCAAGTTTGGAAAACATTCTTAGCATTAGCATTAGAGTAGCTAGGTCTAATACATAAACTTTAAATTGCAACCCAACTTAAAATTTTGGATTTATTTGAAAATTTATTTTTCAAACTTTTCCAAGGATTGTGTCACTCAATTCAAGATTGACAAACAACTCGATGACATATCAATGAATTCAAATTTGCAATAATTACATACTCCCAAGAGATGTGACACTTCATCGTCTTGTTTTGATTTTTTTGAAATCATTAGAATGGCACTTTCAAATGCATCATCAACTACTTTTATGTGTCCAATGATGCTAGAACACAAAAAAGAATTCAATTTAACAGAGATTTGATAGTTTTACTTTGTATGTATTGCCGGGTTTCCATTCACCGAGCGGACGAATTCGTGCGGACAAAATTTTCTTAATAGTCCAATGACGTCACAGTTTAGGAATTCTTGTACACAAAATGAGAGCATTTTTGTGCTCTGTTGTGCTCTTTTGTCCGCTGAAAATTTTCAACTTTCGAAAGAGATCTTGAGAGAACTCGAGAGGACAAAATTATTCAGCCAATCAAAAAGGAGAAAATCTGCAGAATAAACAAAAAAAAAGAAAATAAGTAATTGATCTCTCGGGAAAAGGAAATAAAACAGTGTCCGCGAGATCTCTGTGACCAATTCTATTTTTAGAGCTTTGTGTCCGTGCGAAGTCGTGCTTGGTGAATGGAAACCTGGCTACAGTAGGTTAAAGGCATACATGTAATTAAGAAATAACATTTCATAAACAAAGAAAAAATTTCAAATGCGTGATGAATTTTTAAAACACTCCATTGTCTCTGGCGAACACAAAAAAATCGTCTAAACGTTACAAACCCACATACTGTATATAGCAAGATTTTTTTGGAAAATTGTCCCGTTGTGCGGGTTTGGGACAGGCTTGTTCGTCGTCGTCGTCGTCATGATTTATCGTTCTTTGACCTCGTTATGAACCGAAATTCGTAACATTATGATATTTCAATGTAGACATTTTAAAACAATAGTACAAAATCATTCCCTGTTCATGTTAAGCCCTCAACCGAATAGATCCGGAGTTCGCAGCTTTAAAATTCTCAAGTGTCAGTTAACTAGACCACACTGCACAGAGCAAAGGAAACGTTAATGAATACTCTAGCCACCAGAATACAAAAACCGGCCTCAGTGCAGTATAGACAACTCTACCTTATATTAAAATGGTTTATTTTTCTCTAATTTTCTACCCTTCTTAAATAGCATGGTATACCCTCACAGTAAATTTAAAACCTTTTAAAGCCTACAAGGTAACCTCAATCTATAAACACTGCTGAAGATTTTTCTACAAACGCAAAAACTATCCTACTATCTTAACAAATGGCACTTGTTCAAAAGAACCATCACCACATGATTTACAATTTTGATAATAAAATGCACTTCGATCTACACCTGGGATTTCTTGATTCTCCAAGTCCCACGCCATCTGATAAGAAACACCACTTTTACTAAATCGGGAAGCAAACACTTTAGTTTGACCGGGAATACCGAATCGGGATTTCGTACAAAACCATTTATCGCATGGATTTTCGAAAGTCTCAGTAACCCCTGTAGGTTGTCCTTCAATAAATTTCCATCCTGTTTCTTCACCGAGCCAAATCTCAACCCAATTATGATTCCCATTTTCAATTTTACTATTCCAAGCTGGAGTTCCCACTAAACGTGCCGGGATACCCAATGTCCGCATAGCATCAATGTATAAGATTGATATGCCGGTGCAACTAGCATAACCGAAAAGCATTGTCGACATTGGGTCATAAATTAACGGTGTTTGACTTGATTTAAAAACAATACTGTCGGTGCCTTTTGGAGCTAACACTTTCCAAGCATGTGTATTGACGAGCAAAGCCATGGTTTCGAAAATATTCGAATTTGAACGACGGGTGTTGAAATGTTTTTGCGTCTTCAGAAATAAGTCTGCTAATGGTGATAATTTATTCCATAATATCTGTCTCCAATTTGTACGAGCCTCGTTGACGTTTGCGTACGGTAAAACATAGTCAAAATAGATATCTAGAGGTACAGATGCAGCCCAGGAGTACCTTTGTCGAGCCATTAGAGAGATATTGACTGTTGGTTCAACTATACCACCATCAAATAAAGTAGCATTGTTAGGCTTATCGAAATCTGGCATCTGATCTTGTAAAAATTGAATGGCTGTTTTTACAGCATCTTGGATTTGCTTGCAGTTTCCCTCTTCCCAAGGTACAGTACTATTTGGACATTCATGGCATCCCACACCATAAAGAAGTAGTGATGATAGAACGAAAGTTTTAAACAACAACGCCATCACTGAATGAAAAAAATTCGTTGTAACGCTTGCTCTGTAATAAAATGTAAGTCCTTTTGAAATTGTTTTTATATAACTTTATTTTAGAGGATTTACAAAACAAATCATGATAAAACATGATTAAAAGCACTGTCCTTTCAGCAGGAAGTTTTTGATACTTTTTGTGTTGTTCTTTCATCTCATTTTACAAATTTATGATGTAACAGTAGTTAGTTAAATTGTCGCAACAAAATTCAAAAATATGTTGTTTACCTTTTAGAGGAGGGGGAAAAGTTGGGTATGGGGACGCGCTGCTTGTCAGGGTACCCTTTCGAAACTCTGAAGTCAAAATTGGTTGAAGCTTCGTTGGGGATCCAGTCTATTCCCTTCTGCTACCAGAGTGTATAATGTTATGTTTTAATTTGATGTAGTAATCGACCAATCAGAGGTGGCTATTGTGATGGTATCAAATGGTTATATTAATTAGATGAAATTCATATTGGAAATTCAGATTAATTCAAACTGCAATATATTAGTAAGTTTAGGTTTTTTTATAAGAACATAATTTATAAGAACGTTCAGGTTGAGATTTGTTCAAAAATTAAGAACATCTAAAGAAAGTGCCAAGGCTGAAGTAAAGAAAACAAAACTTTTCAGCTGCAAGGGACAATTTTTCACGATTAAGCAATTTTTCAGAAAGAAGTGCTTTCTTTAATGAAAATGGGCGTTGGGCGGAGTATTTTTAAAAGGAATGAAAAGTTGAACAAAACATGGTAAATACAGGCGTTTTGAAACCACACCCAAAGAGGATGTAAAATCATTGTGGAGAGTCTCTATATAGAATACTCCTCTTTTTACTTATTTCATTATGGAAAATGACCTCCCTCTTGTAAAAATAGGTATTTGTAATTTTTCTTCAATTTTAAATCTGTCTCTCTATTTAAAAGAAAGTTGTTACTGATCAGAGGCATATGCTAAATTTCAATTCTGTAGTAGGCTTTATCATGGGTTTTGAGATGCGAAAGATTACCTTGATTTCTCTAACTTTCATTGTAAGCAATTCTTTGAATTTAATTTTCAATAATCTGTAGAAGTTTATTGTTTTGGTTTTGGTTTTAGTTTCCCCTAGCTAACTCTGTTCTTTATGATAAGCGACATTGGCGAGTGGTTTGAGTGTTCGCTTCCCGTTCGCAAGGTTGTGGGTTCAACCCCTAGTTGGGTCAGACCAAAGACTTGAAAACTGGTACTCGCTGCTGTCCTGCTTGGCACTCAGCATTAAGGGATTAGAACGAGGGTAAGTGGAGAAATCCAGGGGGAGGAGTGGCGCTCTCCCCTACCTTCGGGTAGAAAGCTATCGAAAAGGGAGCCTTCGGGTCGCCCTCGACTGCGGTCGCAAGCTTACTTACTTACTTATATGATAATGGTTTTATTATGCATTGGCAACCGAATTATAATGAAACATTTCATTCTTTTATGCAGCTTATAACCCCCTATGACGTGTGTTGCCTGTCCAACTTCACATTTGATGAATTTGTGGCATTAAATAATGAGTTATCTCAAGTATGTCAACAGAATGCACCTCGTATAATACACAAGGGTAAGGTTTAGAGTTAACACATTTTTTTAACGTATTTCTTTTCGACGAAATTACTATTCTATGACGTATGACGTATGACGTATGACGTATGACGTATGACGTATGACGTATGACGTATGACCTGAAACATCTTTCAAAAAGTCTAGGAAATTGACCTAGTTGTTTATTCCCACTGACAGAAATAATTTTTCCACTATGTCGTTGAGACAGGTAAATGGTAGCGAAGTCTATAACGATATTTAAATCCCAGCAGGTACGGAACACTGTGTTAACGTCCAAACAACGTTGTTTCAACGTCAGAACGTTATTTGGACGTTGAAATGATTCATCCAAAGTCTAGAGGAACTGTAGATGGTTAGTAATTACACGCTTTTTTATAAGAATAGTGTTTTTTGTTTCATGATGAATATTCCTAACTTTTCGGTCGAAATATTCTTAAAATATTCTTAACATATTCTTCAAAAAAGTAAAAAAAACATTTAATTAATAGACAAAGTTAAATGGACAAGATGAATAAACTAGAGAAAGATTGTAGATGTATTAAGGAATAAATTCAAAAATACATTTTGACCTAGAAAAATTTTAAGACGGCATTATTCTTAGGACATTCTTAACTTTTTGGCCAATTACATCATGAATATACTTATAAAGTGTATTCTTATATAAAAAGGTGTGTAATGGCTCTCAACCCATGCTTAAAAGTTCGATTCGTGACATTGAACTCTTTCCCAATTGTGATAAATGATGATATCGATATAAAAGTTATAAAACTTATTTTCGCTCTAGATACGTCCAAGATGTGTGCAACTCGATTCAATCCAAGTTGGATATGTTGGCAAGATTCACCAGTCAATGTTACCATAGCAACATCCTGCCCGTCGATGATGTATAACAAAACCATTGGTACGTAGGAAAGAAGAAACTGTTTTTATTAAAATTGAAATAACCAGAAGTGGGAAAAACACTTTGTTGCCCGATGATGGGAGAAGATTCTCTCAAAACGTAACCAAACGTTAAATCCTGTTGTCCAATGTTGTTCATTTAGGTAAAGTTGAAAGAAAATGTTTGGCCTCACGGATCTGAGTTTGAATGCCTATCTAGGCCGCCTATACTTTTGTTTTGAAATTGAGCACCCGCACAAGTGCACCCGAGAATTGTTACGGGCTCACTCTAAGTCATTTATTTCCTCATTTAGGCCAAGTTAAAAGGAAATGCTTAAGCAATGGCACTTGGGATACTTTTGTCGATAAGAGTGAATGCGTTCCGTTAAATACACAGGCGTCATGGTGGAATGTGGAAGATTTCTTAAGACAATATAATCTTACGGTAAAAAGAAATATCACTTTTGAGTTTTTTCATCTTGCTGCAAACTGCATTCCAAGTTAACACTGTGATTAATTTACTATAATTATATTTACCTTTAAATGGATTATTAAAATGGATTTATTTATACTGCATCCCATTAAGTTTGGATTTCTAAGTAAAATCTATTTCTTGGAATCATCGGAATTTTAGACATTGGTTGTTCCTTCAAATTTCCATTCAATTTCTTTGGACTTTGTAATATGACTTTCTCGGATACAGAAATTGACATACTTGACAAATAAGTTCTGGGAATATTCCCTTTCATGATTGGCGCGGCAATTTTGTTTCCATAAGCGACCTAAAACTTTTTCGATGCAAAATTTAGCGATTAAAGACCTGCAAGACTAAGGAAGCACTCAAATTTTAGCGATCCTACACCTTCCTTCAACTTAAATTCTTGGATTGGTCTTGGATCGCTAATTCAGTTCTTTGATATCGCTTACGGAAGAAAATCGGCGTGTCATCTGTGGTTTTTTGTTTAATTCTCTGAAATTTCAATTTATTTAAGAAGCGTATGGATAACGTCAAACTATAACTGAAAATATTTTTTCTTTATTTTTTAGCGACCTATACCAAACAATATCATCCCCACACCAAGTCCCCCTGAAAAGGTTTGTCGCAAAATTAAATTCTTTTGTATTTTATCAAATATCTTGTATTTCTTTCTGACCATTTCTTTACACAAATGAAAAAATTTCCTACAAATCATATTTACAAAATTAATAATAATATATCGGTTACCTGACCAAACCTAAGAGCATAGGCCAAATAGACATTCTTTTAATTTTCCATCCTATTACACTTCGTTTGACTTATTGGAAAAATTATATAGCAACTACACTACATAAGAACGGAAATTCACGGAAATTTAATTTTCGTAGAGAGTTTGTTTTCATTGTCGGTTGTCCTGTAAAGTTTGAGACTTGATGCACACATCAGCGGGTGAAACCAAACAAACTAATCCGCAGGCGGACTTTTTACGGAAATTATATCGGCAGAGCAGACAAATAATAATATATAGGTACTAACGAATAATACATATAGTAAAGAGATTAACTTTTTTTAAATGGATACTTTTATTAGTATATGGTCGCATAAAATTGTAAAAACAAAAAACAAGCCCGACCAGCCCTCCTCCAATTCAGGGACAATTGTTCAAAAATTGGCGGTGAAGGAAATTAAGTTTTTCTCGGGGTTCTTTTCGCACGTTTTTGACAATAATGATGCATAGTGCAGCGTGCAGACTACAATATAATATAATCCCTTCTTTAAAAGAAAAAAAATTAACATTGAAAATCTTAAATATCAAACACGCAAGATCCGTAGAATAATTGCCTTCAACCATCGTTGCTTGAACCATCAAATGAAAGTAAAACTAACTTTACCACCCAGCAGAACTTTTTTGGCTGTGTTGAGCAACTTTTTTATTTCGCTTTTTTGGGGTTGTCATTTTCGAAAACCTTAATTTCACTGTATATGCTTAAACAATACATATGACAACAAATGAGTTATATGTTGTCCATAAATAAGGACTGTAAAATAAAATGTCAACAATAAATTTCTGTAGATAAGTTTGGTGAATTGGTGCTAAAAGTCCTAAAAAAGTGCTCGATGATTAAAGTAAAAAAAAAATTGCATGATTTATGGCAGGCAAAAAACTAGGGTGGTTAGCTGTAACTGTGAAATTATTTTGAATTTACTTTTTTTTTTTTTTTTAAAGTTTGATAGTTGAAGCTTTGAAAAAGTTTCAAATATTACAAGCTTTTACCCTATGTTTTATGCCTGCCAAAATTTTGGCAGAACGTGCCTAACATGAGTAAAAACGTAAATAAACGAAATCATCTATAAAACTTTAAACAAAATAAACCTGACATTATTGCTTTCAAAAGAAGTTCTCACAGCCGAGTTCACAATGCGCAACTGGTGGGTCTCCGGGAGAACACGTCTGGTCGGAGATAACATCACACAAATTGAATACGTAACCGTTCACATTGAAAATGCATCCAGAATTCCCATGGCGTTGGCAATTGGTTTTACATGTAAATTTATTCACCCCAAGTTCCCTCATCTTGCATGCATGAATACAACTGAGTTTTTGATTGCTTCCTTTTTCCATAACAGTATTGCCGCAATGTTTTCCACATTCTTTTAAACAACTTTCCATCGCCGGCAATTTATCTAAAGTAATTTGAAAGGCACATTATACACTGATTTACAGCTTAACACTGTTAGCCCAAAGCTTTATTTAGGAGGCTATTTCTTACAAACCCCTTAACTTTCGAAAGCATCCGGCGAGGACCTTTTTTTAAATATCTGTTGGCCAGACATAGTTGACCTATAAATTTTGATCTGTTGGTCAAAAGTTGAAAAAATCTCATTCCTAGAAATATTGATCTGTTGGCCTTCATAGATCCAA
>JAUJPO010068501.1:0-12064 GCA_032270745.1 Tiaropsis multicirrata
TCTTTGTGCCAAAAATCAGAAATAACTAATGAACCAATCTCGAGAAAACTTCATAACAGACGGACGAACGGACGAACAACAGTTAATTTATAGGACCTCCAGGTAGGTCCAAAAAATCCATATTCCCTTCACTGTTGAGGATGTCGATTTTTCTTAACACCAACTGGATGTCCGTGCCAAAAATTTTGAACCCCCCTGGATATGCTAGGATATGCTATTCTAAACCCCAACCCCATGGTTATCCTTGGTCTTCAGATTCTTATCCCCTGGATATCCTAGGATATTGAAAATTTCGGACCCCCTGGATATCCTACATCCTCAACAGGGGGATACGGACTTTTTCTGGATAAGCCCAATTTCGCAATCGATATTTTGCGGTCAACCCCAGTCATGGTCAACTCAACAATCTTAGATTTTGATTATAATGATTTAAAAATTTAAGTAGGCGAGTTGAGGCGAGAGTTTTCCATATTAGTTTATGCACTGTTCTAGCACAATTAAAAACAAAGAAAAAAAATTAAAGGCCAAAGTAGCACAAGGCTATGCTGACATATAAGAATTTGTGATATGATGCTACCTCAAGATATGTCTTTGGTATCAGCGTATCATACGCCATTGATGCCAAACTCCATTCATTTTTACCTGATTTCATGAAAAATAGAAAAGAGAGTCAGAAATCATTCACACACGCTTGTCACAAACAGAACTGCACATAAGGTGACTTAACGCCCCAGTTTAAATTTTGGCAACATTTTTCACTGGAGGTCTTTAGTATTGATGTGTGTTGGTTGGTTTAAGATAAAAAGTAGTCAGTATTCACTAGATTAGAACACCGAAATGATAAGGGATTAGGTAAAAAGGCAGCAATGCCTTCTTCTTAGGAGGTGGCAAGTATTTTTCACTTATTTAAACAAATTTTATCCTGTTGATATCATAATAGTATCAATACCAATCTTGTAGTAATTTTGGTATGTTCATTAATCGCAATGTAAAATCAAATCAAAAAAAGAAAAAAAAAAAAACGAAAAAAAAGATAGCCAACCTTATCGGACAAAACTTATTGTTTTTAGTCGGACAGAATTTTAGTCACTTTCAAAAATTTAGTCACGTTTTAGTTGCGTGTCACAAATTTTGTCCGATAAGGTATTATCTACTAGTCTAAATGATTTGAAATTGCTACCACTGACCTTTCAAAAACATTTGGCATGGCAAATAACCGTTCTCTATGTTCATTTGTGACAAGTCGAATGTTGAGCCGATGGAAATCTTGTGTTGTGCCATTTGCAAATAGGCGATATCTTCTCTATTGATGTCCAAATTTTGTTGGTCCAATAGTTGCAGGTGTTTCTGAAAGGATTTAAGGAGAAAAAAAATAAATCCCATGTCGAGAATGTCGATATTGAATTTTTTTCTTAACAAAATAATAAAAAAACCCTGGATATCTGTGCTGAAAATTCGAACCCGCTGGATATCCTTGTGGGGGAACGGATAACAGTGGGGGGAACGGATTTTTTCTGGAAAAACCCTACCTTATCGGACAAAATAATGTCGGACAAAAGTTACGAAATTATTTGGAGGTGACGAAAATTTTGTCCGACGAATAATAGTTTAGCCCGACGTAAAAAAAGTCCATAATTTGCGTTTTTTGAACCAAAGTGGCGAAAATATTTGTGGGTGACGAAAATTACGTCCGATGAATAATTACGTCCGACGAAAAATTAGTCCGACGTTGTTTTATCCGATAACGTATTTGAATGATTGCAGACAGAGAAAACGATCTACCAGCAATATATTTCTTCATAGAGTTAGAGTTAATTCAAAAACCAAAAAATTGAAATAAGTAAATTATCGAATACATACATTAAAGCCTTCGATTATCGAATTCTCGATATCACGATACGATACAGTTCGATCCACATTGATCGTTTCGATTTTAAACGCATCTTTCGTCTTTTGGTCTTGATCAAGTAACAAGAAGATTTCAATTTGTCGAGTTGTACCAGACGAATCTACAAAAATGTGTTTAAAATATTGAACATATTGAACATCCTAACATTTTTTTATCTTATCCTTATTCTTATAAATTTAAATTAAAGGATGATAACATTATTGCCTTGTACAAGACCCTGACATCTGCGGAAATTTTAATTCACGATTTCTCACTTGACGGGTGATCTCGCGCGCTTACCAAAACAGCACTTCTCCGCAGAGACGTTTACACGGGAAATTATCGGCAAAAACAACCAAATCTTCAGTGAGTGAGTATACTAACGAAGGATAAACGTGAGGTATATTCTGAGTATAGAGAGTGTGGCCATTTCATTATTATAAAGGAAACTCTAAGAAAAAACTTACATAAATGATTTCCGGGTCTTTCCGCATAATCAATCTACAAAAACAAATAAAGAAAGAATTTTAAGTACAAAATACTGTTAAAATTCTTTAAAAAAAGGATTAGCCTATAATGATAGTTACAACTGGTCTACGTAGACTGCTGCAGTCTGGTCTGGTCTAAAGTCTTAATCTTGAATCTCGAGCCGACATCCGGCTAAATAGTTGTTTGTAAACGGATTCAACTAGTAAGAACAAATGAATTTTGTGAAGTTGATGATTTTGCTATCCTATTTGGATTACGTGGATTTCCTGAATAACTGACCAGAATTATTAAACATATTATTTGGCTGGTTTATTGCTTATTGCCATAAAAAATCAACAAAATTTGATATAAACTATGGGATCTGCTTATTTTTTCTGTGAGAACGTGGTGAGATAAATCCATCATCGACTCCGGCTAAGCTTACTACTGAGCTACCTTTAACCGTCTTATAACTTTATTGGCTCAATACAGGTGAAAAAACAAGACTAAATACAACAGTCTACAAGTTGAAGGGATGATCTTTTTTGTAAAAACAAACTTTTAATGACTTTCTGGGTCTTTTTAATTGGATCATTAAATACTAAAGCACTCTGCTAAGTAGCTCATTTAATAGGGATTAATAAACTACTCAGAACATACTCAATAGGTTAGGATTCAATGCAAATAGGTATTTTTTAACTTTTAAAGTCGATGTTTATGTCCTTTGGAGAAATAAAAAAAGTGGGAAATTTTCTCCCGAATAAAAATTAAAGAAACGTCACATTTAAGCAAAGGTTCGAATGTACTGCTACTGGCAGCCTAACAATATGAAAATCTAGCAAAGATTGAGGAATTTCTGTTTTAAAATTTCTGTTAAAAAGGGGACAAACAAAAAAATTAAATGATAAGTATTACAACTTAAAAAGTGAGTTAAAAAACAGTTGTTTAAAAGCCAACCCTTTCCGCATATTTTCACATTTCGTTATTTTAGTTAAGATTTAATATTATTTCGATGACATCAACTCAGATTTTTCTTTAATGAACACACGCTGTGAGGTGTGCTGGCTTAGCATGCCAGTAGCGAAAGGAATTTCTAATTACGCAATCAAAAATAACATTAAAAAGCATCGAAAAAAAGCATTGATTTTAAGCTAATAGATTTACTCGTCTAAAGCTTTTCCGCATAATATTTTGAATGAAACAAATTTCAAATTCGCGAATATATTGTTGTATGTTTTAAAACGGCGAAACCTTAACATAAATTCAAACCGTAAGCGTGCGGTACGGTTATACTTACGGCTTGTTGTTTTTGTTGCTTACGTTGTCTCAATCTATGGCGTATAATCTCCTGTTGACTACGTAACTGATTCTCGCTAGCCGCTCGTCGCTGATAACCTTTGGATGCCAGTCTAGGTAGCGAATTGGAACGATTGAGAGCTTCTTCAGATTGGCTTTTCAGTTGGTTCAAGTTGCTGTTGAAGCTGTTGACTTGTTGCTCTTGGCGTTTGAAGCGAGGACCTTGTTCATCTTCTGAGCTAACAACTTCCTCTTCGATATCGCATATCAGATGTTGGAGAAGAGAGTCGATATCAGGGCTATGCCCAGTCGAATTACTGCGTTGTTTTTCGGTTAAGCCAGAGAATGAATGACGCCGACTGAGGTTGACTGGAGGAGCCGAGTGTCGGCCTGAAGCGGTCCTTCTTTGGGTTCTCTCAATAACAGTGATTTCTTTTTCATCCAAAGATTCAGTTGAGCTGGTCGTTGATAAGCTTGAGGAGCTCATAGCAAAACGTTGCGTATGATTCAAATTAACCGGTAACGACAATTTCCTCTCCAGTGGCTTGCCGCCACCCAACGAGTTGCCACCAATGTTACCTAAAGATGGCCACTTGTTGCCAAGCGACAAGCGACGCTCTCTTAAATGTTTCTCTTGAAACTCTCTGCGTTCTTTACGTCGCTTTTCTTGAGTTTTTCGGTACTGTTCGACTGTCATTTCTTTTGCTTGCCCCGAAGAAATGTCTTCCTGGCTTCGAGATTTGATTTCGAAAGAACCTTCTTTAGATAAGCGTCTCATTTCACGTTTTGTCTTTTTCTCTTGTTTTCTGAGAAATTCTTCAAACTCTTTCATGGTGTCCATAGTACTGTCGGGTTTTGAATCAACATTTGTCGTCATTTTCTCCGTCGTCGACTGAGATTGGGGTTTGAATATCGTTTCTTCTTGGCTTTTAATAGCTTCTAATTTATTACGATGTATTTTTGACTTTGATTCGTTGGCCTTTTCAATGGCTTGCTCTGGTGTTGGAGTACGGAAAACGTCATCTCGTTCTGATGCTTCCAAACGCATCTGTCGTTCTCGGTTTTTCTCACGACGTCTTTCTCGTCGTAGCTCGGATATATCAGAAGTTGTCGTTTCTGTTGTTGTCGTTTCTGTGGTTGTCGTTTCTGAGTCCTCGCTTTGACGCCGTCGCCGACGTATTTGTTTTTCAATATCACGAAAACTTTGTTCGATATAAGAGTCTAAGTCGTTTTGAATTTTCTCAGGCGAGTCAGGAATTATGTCTCCACCGCTATTAACATAGCCTGTGTTAGTGTCCTGTCGTTGGGCGTCCACTCTAGACTGTCGTAGATTCGGGCTACCCATGATCTTAGTAGCGTAACCGATTGGTTTGCCGTCTGCCGTTTTCCGTTGACGCGTCAATTTCGGTTGCTCAACTTTCATTTCATTAGTCTCACTACGATTGTTCTCCATTTTATGATCACTACTACTAGTAGAATTTTGTTGAGTTGTCGTGTTCAACTTCAAGCCAGTAAGTTCTGACAGACTTCTCCGTTTCGTTTGATAACCCTCTGATTTGGTGGAACTAGTTTCACTATTAGATACATTATCCAATAGTTTTTGGGACTTGTTTCCTTCGGTTCTAGTATTATCTGAAAATTGAGAAAGTGTAATGTTTTTAATGGACTTCCGACGAACGATTATAGCATTTGTTGGGGATCGACTTCTTCGAGATACATTTGGGCTTCGTCTCTCACGTTTTTTCTCTTCTTTTGGACTCTTCTCTCCCATTTGACTTCTACTTACATTTGGTTCGGTTGGGCTAGTATCTCTTTTCGAGCTCCTATTTATATTTGGGTCGCTTTCTCGGTTCGGGTTTATTTTTAAGCTGGAATCTTTTAAATGGCTATTTATGTTGGAGGTAGTTTCTTTATCCAAATTTGTGTCTCTTTGGGGACGGGTTTCTCCTCCTTGGTGTATCTCTCTGAGCGGAATCCTCTCCTTCTTTGAGCTTTTATCATCTTTAGGGGTGCTCTCTTCCCGTGCGGTCTTTCTTTGGCGTCGCTCACGTCTTGGACTTCTCGACTCCTGAACATTTTCAGACAGTCGTTGTATTTGGCTGGTGACTTGTTCGATAGATGGTAACTTCTCATGGTTAACAGGGTCTACATTGCTATCGGAAGACGTTGAACTCCTTGGCGAAGACGTTGAACTTCTTGGAGAAGGTGTGCGTGTGCTACGTATCCTGATGCTAGACTCACTTTTCCGTAGTCGCGTGTTGCGTGCGAACGCATGCGGTGGCGGTGCTCTCTCTGTGTCCGTATCACTGCTTTCACAGTAGGTTCGATTATGATCCAACGAACGCCGAGGAAGTTTAGGAGTGTTTGGTTGAGATTTAGATAAGGATGACATGCTACTGTTCCCAGTTTTAGAGCGTTCCAAATTCTTCCATTTTTCCAAAACCTGGAAATAGAAATAGATTTTTTTTACAATTTTCAACATTATTATGCAAATATAGAAGATCAAATTCAGTTGACGTCATTTTAATTCGATCTGTGGCTCTTTCAACTGAAAAGAACCTTTAAAAAAGACTGTGTTGTTTGATTCGCTCAATAATTTCACTCTTCTTGCAAATCGAATTAGAGAATGACAACAGAATCGAATCAGAGAATATAAAATATTCATTTTCCAATGTTGTAATAATTATCTAATCTCTAGTTTTCGATTTTGTTTTTTTGCTTTTTATTGATCGAAAGCTTACCATCATTAGAAAAACAACAAGTTCAACAGCCAGGTCAAGCTCTCAAAATAATCAATTCGAAATCATATAAAGCAGCCTAATTTAAAATCGACAAAGAAAAGGCATTTGTATAGTGAAATTGGTAAATTACATTATTAAAAATGATGTTGTTTTAAATCTCGATCATTCCATTAGATATCAAGAAGATGAAATAGCAAGTTGGCGTTGCCTTGGACAATGAAAGATTGCAAAATTACTATCTTAAGGCATCACACAACGTTACACCAATGTTGTTTCAATGTTACACCTACTTTAGTCGGTCGATCTTTTATCGTGTCGAATCTAATTGATTGAGGTCGGCAAAAGAACGGCAATCAAAACCTTTGCTTGAAAAGGATTGAAAGATGTCATTGTATTGACGAAAACTTTGACTTTAGACGGTCGATCTTTTGCCGACTTTAATTCACAATTAGATTTGACACGGTAAAAAACCGACCGACTTAAAGTAGGCCTAACGTTCTAACATTGAAACAGCGTTGTGTTGCTGCTGGGATAGTGTTCGTCTGTGTTTCTGCGAAGAGCCTTTCTAAGGTTATATTTGATTCGAGATTTCTTAACCAATTGATAGTTTATTCGTGTCAGCTTGATATCATCTATAATTTGTGAGCTGCTTACTTGGCAAGATATCTGATATCTGATCAGCTCTTGGTTGGAAAATTCAATGCTTTTAATTTCAGTTTTTTATATACCATGGTTTCTTTGAAATCCTTAGAATACGCATGATCTTTGGTTTGGCTGATCTTAAGATTGACAAAATCATTTCTGGTAGATAAGAAGAAACGAATAACAGATGTTTAAAAAAGGCGTGTGAATGTTAATCGAAACCGAATTAAGCTTGATGATCAGTTAGTTGTGCGGGTAATTAAAACTAATTAAAAGTTCAAGGCTAAAAATAACTGATAATAGAAATAAGACTTGAGCCAAATCCTTTCAACATTTTTTTTTTAAGGAACCGGTAAAAGTTTTCCAATACGTTCTTGCAGAAAATAGGTCTTTAAATTTATAACTATCCATCTAGCAGGCATGTTAGGATGTTATTTGGACGTTGAAACAATGTTGGAATAACGGACGAAAACTGGACTTTTAAAACGTGGTTCGGATCCCTAGAAACTTGGATGGTCGTAGTACTATCTTTATACTATATGTTTATTGCTTATCGGTTAACGCGTTTTCCATTAAGAGACTATGACGAGCTAGGAAAAATCAACAACTTTTATAAGAATTAGTACCTGCAGTCTAGATGTTTGAAAAACCATCCCAACTCAGATGTAAACAGTAAAGTCAGTGGAGGGGGTTAAATGCTTTGATTTTTCATGAAAGTGCCTAAAAATGGCCTTCATACAGTAGTCGGTTTTAATTTTTTTGAAAATGTTTGATAAGAATATAAAAAAATGAAGGATAAACTCTGTTACCTTGCTTGTAGTATGTCTAGTAGCAGAAGAAATATCAGTCGTCGATCCACGTCTGCTGTCTGCTTTTTCATCATGGTTATTATTCAAGTCAATTCGGCTTCTTCTCCCCTCACGCATACTTCCAATCCTGTTCAACGACGACAATTGAACAGGAGACGTCCGTTTAAGGGATTGTACCGAAGCAGCAGCAGCAGACATATCATCAATATTTTCGCAACTGTTGGTACGGCTTAAACTAGCTTGTGACGTAGAAGGTTTGTGTTTTGATAACATCCGTCGATCAAGGCTTCCGTATTTAAGTGCAGAAGAATCTTGTGTGAATCTTGACGAAGCATTCTGATTGGTCGCTTCTTGGGTCATCCATTTACCATTGATGACTTTCCATTTGCCCTTTCCAACCATGATAATACCAGTCAGGATATTTCACTCAATTACACTTATGTTTTTACATGTTTTTCTGTTTTCAGGGATAAAACTTTGTTTTATCTGTCCACCAAAATTCTCAATATTCTTCGTTAATGATACAAATAATAATACAAATGTTCAATTATTACAATACTATTGTGACTCTCATAGTTCTAATTGCAATCAAGTTAACTTTATTGCCAAACTTTAATGTCATTTATTTCGTTAAACTTTTTTTCTCGTCATTCGTTTCAACTCCCATCAGCGAGCATCAACCTCTCTACACTGTTTACTCAATCTTAATTCTGGTGAATAATGTTGTTACTGTGTTATTTTTATTTTTTTGAAGAAATTAATAAATGTTCCTTTCAAAAAAGAATATAAAAAAATAAAATACAAAAAAATCACTGCAACCCATCAATTTTTACTCTATATCTCTGCTATGGAGTAATAAAAAACTCCACATCAGGACAGAGTTTGAACAGCAGATACACATCCGTCCTGCAGTCCAAATCTCTCATTTTTCGCATACTTTTCTTAGTTAATTGGCCATCGTCTATAAACTATATATTAAAATCACACGAACTATGTAATACATATAAAAACAGACCGCAGTTCAACAAAAAAAGATGTATTTTATCGCTGCGAACCTATTAAATGTAAAAGTCGAACACAAATTAAAAACAAAATGGGAATAAAGCAATGCAATCAAATTGGTTCATCTGCCCTTATAAGAAAATTGAACCAGAACCTCAATTATTGCTCAAAAATCTGTGGAAAAGAATTGTAAATTCCAGAGGTTGGAACGGTTCTCATAGCTAAAAAAAACCTTCAAAAGTTCACAACCATAAATTAAGCAGATTTTCGCTTTAAAGGATGCGGTGGTTTACAAATTATACCCAATCAATACCAATCAATACCAATCAATACCAATCAATTAGTGTTTCTTCTAGCTTTTCCTGTTCAAAAAACTTCAATTTTCAGATTACCCGAAAACTCTAATTTTTGAGGTTGGTAAAACCCAAAAGCCTTTCGCTCAGTAAATAACTCACTGAGAGCTTTTCATATGACCTCTCAAGAACGCAAGCAAGTTCTAATAAAAAAAACACATGAATAACTTTATTATTATCATGAAAAGCTTTCTATTAGGAAAAACTATGCATGGATCAAGCATTCACAGGATAAAACAGTCAGAAGGTGCACGCATAAAAAATGTCCTGTTTAGAGTTGCGATGACGGACACAAAATATTTCCCTTTCACAAAACACGGTAACATGGCGCTCATTTTTTAAACAACGATTATGATATGATAAATGGTGGAGAAAGAGAGATGATTGCTTAACATAACATGCTTCAAAAGATCTTGTCAAAAAATGTCCCGATAATTCTGTAGATAAAATTCCACTCTAGTGTGCAATCTCGAACACACTTTCATGAAAAGAGGAAAATCAAAATCGTCCAAAAAGCCACCACATCGCTAAGACTCGACACCCCCAGCAGACACACGACGTTATTCTAACATTGCTTCAACAACGTCCAAACAACGTTCTGACGTTAAAACAACAACGTTCTGACGTTAAAACAACATCGTTCTGACGTTGAAACTAAATCGTTCCTTGGACGTTGAAACAACATCGTTCTGACGTTGAAACAACATCGTGCAGACGTTGAAACAACATCGTTCTGACGTTGAAACAACATCGTTTTGACGTTAAAACAACTTAGTTCTGACGTTGAAACAACATCGTTCTGACGTTGAAACAAAATCGTTCCTTGGACGTTGAAACAACAACGTTCTGTGCCTGCGGGGCTTTTAATTTAAATGAAACGTAAAACAAATCTGAAGCTTTCTCATTGACTGAAATACATTTCCCTAAAGTATCCCTATAAGAATCCTCTTGAAAATTCTCATTTAAATTTAGTAATTCCTCAAATAGACAAGTCTCAAAAATAATCACGATCCGTCCAATGAAGAGACGCTTTTCCTGCAGTGTTCCCCAGTGGTGTTGACATTAGTTCAATACTATGTCATAAGTAATTGCAATTCAAAACCAATTTACTTATCAATCACCAATCACCCGCATTGCTGATACAACCAGTCAAGAAGCGGATACAGAAGGAATAACAAGGAATATGAACAAAATCAACACTCCATCAAAATCTTTGGGAGAACCGATCTCATTCTATCTATCATCATTTTAAAGAGATGGCAACTTATTCAATACCATTTTCTCAATAACAGGTCATTGGGAGTGCATACGTCATTTGCTCTCTGATATCCTGTTCAGAATGATGTATCATTTTGTCGTAGAAAATCTCACGCAAAAATCTCATAGGAAGTGCAATTCCAAATGACTAAATATTTTCCAGTGTGTCCGGCTGCAAAAAGTGAGCGTAATATAAAGAATGATGGATTTTGTGCAGGGGAGGGTGGAATATATATATTAATCTAAATTTTCCCCTGACATTTTAGACTTTCAAGCCCATGAAAGTGGTTCTACCTCTGGACAAGCGTTACATATCCTCCAGTGCCTGCCAAACTTTATTCTGGAACAGCCAATCACACTTTAGTTTCAAACCCTAGCCAGCCAAGCGAACCTTCCGTTACTTTAGCGAGGTCGAGATGAAGACTATCTAATATCAAAATGAGATCAAAACGTTCATATTATATATAAACAATCAAATCAAGGATAAGTCGATCACATATCAATGCAAAACAGGTAACGGTCACAGTTTGATTAAATAGTCCACGGAATAAAAGATGGTATGAAATCCAATCAACGATAAAAACTTTAGTAAGAGAAGTTAATAGCATATCCATTGAAAATTCCATCAGAGAAGTTTTGCAAGATATCAATGCAAAATCTCCCAAAATTTAAATTCGATATCCATATGGTTTATTTTGGTATATCAACACTTCATTTTGAAAAAAAAAAATCATTTGAAAGTTAAAGCCAAGAAGAATCCAGGTAGTGGTTTAACAAGAAAACAAATTGACAATCAATAATTTTGATATAGAACCATACAAATAATGAGACGGAAAAACAAAATCAACCAGCCAAACAACTGACCCAAACCATACGCATAGCTGGGTATGATTAAACGATTTCTTTTTTTAATGCACACATAAATTCTACAAGTCCATATCTATAAGGATTAGGATAAAAAAAGCAAAATAGAATGCAATGGGAAATAATAGAAGGATAAAGTGAATAGAAGAGAGAGAGAGTGAGAATGTCGAGAGATGCGCGAAGGTAAGGAAAATTGGGATAAATGTGAATGCATTGTTTTAAGGCAAATCCAATTATTTGAATCTTTGTCAACCAACTTCAAAACATCAGCATGAGATGAATTAAAAAAAAAAAAGAGCGCGCTCATCGGTCGCTTAAAAAAAAATTCTCCTTTTTTTATAAGAGCGTAGTAAACAGGAATGAAAAAATGTTCTTAAAACAAGAATAACGACGATGCTTTTTGGCTTTTCTTTTGTCACGGCGGCGGATTGTTCAGATTTCTTTAAACCACGGACTTGTGAATTTAAATGGACGTATTTTTTTTTCTTTCTTTGAAGCCATCCGCATTGCCGCAAAAGAATAAAGATAAATACGACATAGTTACACAACATCAGTCCAAATTCCGTCAAATGGTATATTTATGGGTTTTGAATGCCACTAAAGTCTTAAAAGGTACTGCTGAGGAACGAAATTATCTTAAAGAACTACAAAAGACTTTTTGACCTGCAAAATGCACTTTATTACCATTTTCAAATCGTCTTCCTGGCCTGAAATGAATTTTTTGTTGATTAAAAAAATATACTT